>CAUYQG010207162.1:0-46815 GCA_963574415.1 Tarsius wallacei
AATTTTTTTTTTGATTTATTGTAGAGATGAGGTCTCGCCAAGTTGCCCAGGCGGGTCTCGAACCCGCGGGCTCAGGCAATCCACTCACCTCAGCCTCCCAAAGGTGCAGGATTACAGGCTGAGCCACTGAGCCCGGCTCAAAAAAAAAAAAAAAAAAAGCTGGTTATTGAATCATTTCCATATGCAACAAAATAAACTTTGATCCACATATCACATCATATACAAAAGTTAACTGAAAAAGGATGCTAGGCCTAAACATAAAATTATAAATCTTTTAGAGAAAAGACAGGGGAAATCATTGTGACATCTTTAGAGCTTTAAAAAATTTTTTAGATATAACATCAATAGCATGAACAATAAAAATATTAATAAATTTGATTCTCCAAAAAATAAAAAAAATTCTGATTTTTTTTTTGGCAGTTGGAGTCTCACTCTGTCACCTAGGCTGGAGGGCAGTGGCATGCTCCCAGACACCACAGCCTTGACTTGCTGGGTTCAGGCAATCCTTCTGCCTCAGACTTCCAAGTAGCTGGAACTACAGGTACGTGCCACCATGTCGGGCTAATTTTTTGATTTACTGTAGAGATGAGGTCTCACCAAGCTGCCCAGGCTGGTCTCGAACCCGTGGGCTCAGGTAATCCTCTCCCCTCGGCCTCCCAAAGTGCTGAGATAATAGGCGTGAACCACCGCACCTGGCAAATTTCTGATCTTTTAAAGATGGCTAAGTAAATTAAAAGACAAACCACAAACTGGGAGAAAACATTGTATTTGCTAATCCCATATTTGATAAAAGGTTTATATCCAGAACATTAGAAAACCCTACCAAAACTCAATTCCCAATCAATTAAATAATAAAAATAAATAAAATAAATTAAAATAAATCAAAAGCAAATCAATTAAATAATGAAGCAAAGACAGAAATTTCTCCATAGAAAATAGGTAGCAAATAGCATATGAAAATATTCTCAATATAATTTGTCATTATAGAAATGTAAATTAAAATCACATTGAGACACTGTTACATAACTATTAGAAAGCCTAAATCACAAAAAACTGACCAAACCAAATCATGGGGAGGATGGCAAGCAACTGGAAGCATCAAACTGTTGGTAGGAATAGAAAATCGTATGACCACTTTAGAAAGCGGTTAAAGCATTTTGTAAAAAGTTAAAAATACACCTACCACATGTCCCCACAATTTCATTCCTAGGTATTTACACAAGAATCATAAAATCATATAAATATTTTTATATAACTGTTTGTAGTAGCTTTATTAGTAATAGCCATAACTAAAAACAACTCAAATGTCCATCAACAGATGAATGGATAAACAAATTGTGGTACAGTCATGCAATTGGATACTTCTGAGCAATAAAAAGGATGAATTATTGATACATTCAGCAACATACATGTGTCTTGAAATAATTATGTTGAGTAAAAAAAAAAGCCAGACAAAAAAGTGCACATGCTATGTGATTCCGTTTATACAAAATACTAGAAAATGCACACTAATCAACAGTTATAGAAAGCAAATCAGTGGTTGCGTGAGTTCAGGGAGAACTGAAAGGGGTTAGAAGGACAGAAAATAAAGGGGCCCAAGAAACCTTTGGGAGTGGTAGGTATGCTCACTATCTCTATCATGGTGATAGTTTTATGGGTTTATACAAAACTTATCAAATTGTACTCTTTAAATATGAGTTTATGATGTGTCAGTTATACCTCAAAAAGTTTCTTTAAATACATTCTCATTTATTAAAACACTCTTCACTTGTAACACACTGCAATTCAGAATAAAATATGAACTTTAAATTAAAAAGCTTATATTTCTTAACAAATGCTCTACAGTCCACTTATCTTCTGAATACCAATTCGTTTTTAGACAACTCAGTAAGAAGTTAGTGAGTTTGTGCCACATAAAAAAAACTCCCTAATTTTGTGAGTTTCAACTTCAACAATTCAGGGGGTAGTATGTTCTGGGTGTATAAGTATACATTACAGACTTTTATACTGATTCTACAAAAATGTATTTTAAATACAAAATAACGGCTTGAGAGAGCAATGAAGAACAAATGGCCCGTTTTCTCTAATCACATGAAGGCGGGTATCTACAACTCATATGCTAGGGGAAGGGAGGGGCTTTTGGCTTACGTTTAGCAAACCCATGAACTGACAAAGTAAGAAGCCGCTTCCAACAGATTTATCATCATGACCAACATGATGCTGCCCAGTGGAGGAGAAAGAGCACAGGTAAGAAGTTCAGGGGGAGACCTGGGCTCAGAAACTATCTCTGCAAGTTACTACCCTTCAAAGGCAGGGGCTGAGTCCCTGCTGATGAACACAGTGCCTGTAAATGTCTGCTCATTTGAGCTAGCACTTCTTAATAAAGCAAATATTTTTCTTAACAAGACTCTGTTCATAAGCAGAAATACTAGGCATGCTAGGGCTAGCTAGCAAATCAAGGCTAGGTAAAGAAGAAGCTGACTTCAATGTTAGGTGCATCATCATAGTTTTTCAACAAAACAAAACAAAACAAAAAACCCATAGTCCAGGCATACTGAACACCACTTAAGTCCATTCTCCAAGGCTAAAGCCAACATTAGTATTTTAAAACAACCACCATGTGATGTTAATACACAGTGAAGTTTGAGAATCACTGTCCTCGACACATAGTCATTTTGGCATCAATTTCAACCCAATCTTCCTTATTCTAGAATTTGTCTCAGAAATGGACTCTGTATTCTTGGGTTCCTGATGCAAAGTGTGCTCCAGACTTCACTTCCTATTGGTAAACTCTCTTTAATTCTTTCTTCACCCTCTCTGGATGACCATAGTGGTGTTTCCATTCTTAGAATGACCACTCAATCCTTTGCTTTTTGGTTTGGTTTAGGGTGACATTTCTGAGCCATACGTGACTCAGATTAATTCCATTTTACTGGGTCAGCAGGAACAGTCACCCTTTCAACATTTATTTGGTCCCCTGGATTTATAAAATTGGTCAATATGCCCCCCTCATAAAAATCTTACGTATGCTTGCAGACAGTAATCATTTAGATGTCTTTCTAGCCTGAGAATCTGTAATTCATTGACATTTCTTTATAAATCTGTTTCCTTTCCCTTTAATCCTTTGATTTAATTCATTCCAGTTTCTCAACAACTGTCTCTTTATTGCAAATACCACTTTAAAGGCCCACGACAACATTTCTATTCTTTGTTCAGCTTTGTATCTAAAGTCATTGTTAAAAACAATGAACAATGGCAGAAAATATAAACTCCTTGCTTAGGAAAATTTAGTTATTCACATGCCAGATGCTGAGAAAATGGTACTTAACCATTATGAGAAGTCATTTTTATGAAAGTACTATATACACAGAAAACACTTCCATTGCCCATCAAATATTTTGGGGTTACTTCCGTTAATAACAGTGTCAAGTATTTGTCTGGAATGGGACATCAATATCTCACAACAAACTCTACTAAAAGAGATGGAAAAGCAAATTATTATGTTTTACCTTTAACAGAAGCCCTCTCTAGTGCATTTACTAATTATTAGTCAATCTGTCTCTTGTTGTTGCTGATAACTACTTGTGAGTATACGGCAGCAGTGCCTTCCGAGGCTGCTGTAATTGAAGGTTTGCAAGAGTTTCTACTGCTGCGGCACATACTCCAACTTAAGACAGATGTGACCAGCTTTGTTTTTAACAAGACTGAAATAACTGGAAATCTGTGATTTGGCTAATTGCAGGCTTCCTGAAAGTATCTTAATATAGGAACAACTTTGGTCACCCTCTGAAAAATACCTTCCTTAACTCTAACTGCTTGGCAATTCTGTTCTAAATGCCTCGCCTCTCAAGTTATCACAGACTAGAGAAAGCAACTGCTAGACCATCGAGTAAATAACTGATCTTTAAAGAATACTTAGAGGTAAGAACTGAAGTTAAATCAATCCTTGTGGCAGAAGGCATTAGCTTAGCATTGCCTCCAGGAAAGTAGACTCTCTGGAGCCAAAGGTTGAAAATTCTGACAGACAGAACTCAGCTCTTAATCCTTCAGTGGTACATAAATGTGATCAAGACCTTATTTCCTCGGGTTCTCATCTTTCCTCGTATCCTAACACTAGCACAAGAAGTGGCTTTGGAAGATATATGTGCTTGCTTCCTTTGATACTGTCCTTTAGACTCAGCCAAGAGGGATCCATACCCTGGACTGAAGCTTTAGAGGACTCTGCTCTGGGTCGCCTCTGACTATTTTACAATCCATGGAGTAAGGAGTCTATGGTTTCAAGAGAATATCTCCACCTGATGCCTGTCCCTCCCAACCACTTCCTAGGTCACACTCCATATATCAGGGATCTCAGAACTTCCTAATTATAATACCTTTGAGATCAGTCCCATGGCCTGCATGGCCCTCTCTCTCAGGTTCACCCACCCAATAAGAGGGCAGACCAGCAGAGTGTGCAACTCTGGCCTGAGGGCAGTAGTTTGTAGGAATGTACATGGAGCTTCAACATGCAGGATGGGGTGTGCTTGACACCTTTCCAGGTGTCTGATGGAGCCAAGAGTGGGAAGAAAAGGTAGGCAGGCTGCATGATGGGAACATCTCTCCCTGCATTGACATATTTAGCCTAGAACTCCAAGAAGTCTGGGGATTCTCTTTTGTTAGAGATAGGGTTTCACTCTGTTGCCCAGGCTGCAGTGCAGTGGTAAGATCATAGCTCACTGCAGCCTTGAACTCCTGGGCTCAAGAGATCTCTCTTACTTCAGCCTCCCAGGTAGCTGGGACCACATGAGCTTGTCATCATGCCAGGCTAAGTCTGGGAATTTTTTTTTTTTTTTTTTTGAGTTGGAATCTCACTGTCATCCAGACTGGAGTACAGTGGCACGCTCACAGTCACCACGGCCTCGACCTGCTGGGTTCAGGTGATCCTTCCACCTCAGCCTTCCAAAAAGCTGGAATCACATTTGATTTATTGTAGAGATGGGGTCTTGCCAAGTCTGGCTGGTCTCAAATCCTTGGGCTCAGGCAATCCTTTTGCTTCCGCCTTCCAAAAATATTGGGATTACAGGCATGAGCCACTGCACCCGGCTAAGTCTGGGAATTCTTTTTTTTTTTTTTTTTTTTTGAGTTGGAGTCTCACTCCATCGCCCAAACTGGAGTGCAGTGGCCGCTCCCGGCCACCGCAGCCTCGACCTGCTGGGCTCCGGCGATCCTTCCGCCTCAGTCTTCCAAGTAGCTGGAACTACAGGCGGGCGCTACCACGCCCGGCTGGTTTTTTTTTTTTTTTTTGATTTATTGTAGAGATGAGGTCTCGCCAAGTTGCCCAGGCGGGTCACGAACCCGCGGGCTCAGGCATTCCACTCACCTCAGCCTCCCAAGGCGCGGGATTACAGGCTGAGCCACCGAGCCCGGCTTATAAAATGTATTTTAACTTTGTTATTTCTAAAATATCGGAGTAACTTACTGAAGGATGTAAAGAAACATAAATTTAAGGCACATAACAGTGCAAACTTGATTACATATATTTTAGTGGAAGTTCAACATGTGTTAAAATAAGAGATGTTATTTAGGAGGTAGATTGTAAAATGTTTTGAATTGCACAACAATAAGTGTGAATGTTTTGTAATTGACACAGTGATTACTTACGTGCAGACAATGCCTGTTAAAATATTTTGTAATTTCCATATTTCACTAAGTTTCATACTTTTTCATCCATTCCAAGGCAGAGATCACTGCTGTCTTATTAATGGTTGTGTCCTAAGCACCAGCTGAGTACTTGAAAAAGGGACAAGAAACTTGCATTTCATAAAGCTATTATTTAGTTAATAGGTAAGCATAATTTTAATAATCACATTTATATTTTTTAGCTGTTCAATAAAATATATTTTACAATTGATGAAAGATGAAGGCCAAGTTAACAAGAAGAACTTACCTCAGCTTTTGAATTTTCAGGTTCTTATTTATTAAACTTTATCACTTATGCACAGTTCTTTCAAAATTACTGGTTTCAAGGAGAAATAAATTTACTCCATTAACCAAAAAATTTCTCACTGTTTGTCTGCATGTTGGGAGGCAAAGAATAAAGATTATACCTGTTGTACTTCCTGACAATAATACAGTCACAAGGCAACATTTTTCTGGAGACTTCCTGAAGCTTTGATCTAGAGAGTCTGCATATGATTCCTCCTATTATCCATTTGAGTTGTCTTTAGACTGGACCATTAGCTACATAAGATAATATTTCTAATTGGTTGGCTCCTTCTGATTATTCCCAAAACTATAATAATGTATGACTTTTAAGTCAGGGTGGTAAAGCATTGATTCAAACATACCTATGAACACAATAACTATTTTGATATATTCTTGCTTATATTCCTGTTCTGTAATGTACTAAGAATAGTAAATTTCTTGCCCTTGACCAGTGTTGCTAAGTGATTTTCTTTGTAATTAATTGTTAACATTAAGTATGTTAAAACTGAGCAGAAAGTTTTACTTTTTTCAGATACACTGATTTGAGAAACTTTTTCTCTGTATTTATGTATTTGAATATACACACAGACATATACACAAACATATCTGCACACAAAGTATTTTCTAAGTATCTAAATATATTCTGTTTGAAAATTTCTCATAAAGCACCATTTTATTTTTTTAGGGATTGTATTACACATGAAAGAAATCAAGCTCTGAAAATATGAACCATATGAACCATACACCTTATCTAGCATTAAAATGTGTGTGTGTAGGGGGGGTGGTGTGCTTGTGTAATCTAAAAGAATAAATAGAGTTCCTCTAAAAGTGTAGACATCTTGGTAGTTTCTAAAACTTTAGTGTTTAATCTTTAAAGAAATATTCTAAATGTATAAAAACAATGAAGCATTTTTAATGATATTTTTACATAATTTCCAAATTTATGCCTGGAGTCAGACATTCGTATTATTTGCATTACTTATTATTTCAAAACACGTAAATGGAGACTGAATGCATGTTAGAAAAAATAAAAAGCCTTATTCAAACATGTTTGAATACATTTTTCCAATTATTTATTCATGATTTTTAAATTTTATTTTTATTTTTTGTTTTTCTAATTGAATTATTTTTATTTTTAAGATGTGGAGTACAATTCAGTGTTAGGTATACAAATGTTTATTATGCAGATACCCTTGTTGATGAGGGGTGCCCCCGTCCACCGGCAGTTTTCCCACTACTGCCAATCCCTTTTTATAGTATTATGATAAATGTTCAGAGTCCACTTATGGGTGAGTACATGTTGTTCTCAGATCTTTGTTTCTGTGATAGATCACTGGTATGATAGACTATAAATCCATCCAAGTTGCTGCAAAGTACGTAATTTTTTTTTCTTTATGGCTGTGTAATATTCCATCATGTCTATGCACCACATTTTCTTTATCCAGTCCACTTTCAATGGGCAGCATGGTTGTTTCCATGTTTTTGCTATTGTGAAGTAAGCAATCATGTTTCAAAATACAAAAATATAGTAAGATATGTATAGTATCACTTTGTATATTAGTTTCTATCCATTATTTTCTCTCCCCTCTTTATCCATATAGTCTACCCTCTATGAATTTTCATTATCTGCTCTTCGTTTCTATTTTCTTAGTGTCCACATACTCATCATCATAGTAAAACATTTGTATAAATTTTGACAGCATTTTTTCTTAAATTTTTATACACATACAAGCACGTTAGAATATACTCTTTTACTATTTCTTTTAAATAAAAGTACAATATTATACATATTATTCTATCTTTATTTTTACATAGCAGTATTTTGGAGTTCTTTGTTTACCTGCCTACAACCAGTTTCTTCCTTTTTTTAACCCATGTACTGTATTAAATTGACTAGAAGTATTATAATAGTCAACAATCTCCTGGTTGATAGATTTCGGGATAGTGTCATATGAACAGTCTTATAGACAGTGACACAATGATTGACCTTGTACATATTCCCTGAAGTATTTGTATGCAGTGTATAATAAATCACATTGATGGTTACCTTTATATTTCTTTCTTTTTTTTTTTTTTACAATTTCGATTTTAGATTTGTTTTATTTACAATCTATTTTTCAAACATAGGGATGGGACAGCATAGAATAGAAGTACCTATCCTTAAAAGAAGAAAATAGAATGAATAAAGGAATCAGTGGACCAAAGCAAGTCCAAAATCCATCAGGTTTCAAGGCCTGAAAATAGTCCTGTGGCTCAATGTTCTGCAATCTGGGACCCTGGAAGCAACTTTACCCTCTGGGCTTGTGGATAAAATGGCAGGCTGCAAACCACTGAGCCACGCTCAGAGTCATGCTTTCTTTTTTACTGAAGGATAACATATGTGTAAAGCTAAGTAGCTCTATCAACGCATTTTGTAGCTGTGGAATTTTGGCAAAAGTACTTAAAAGAATCTTGGTGTGCTTCCATCAGGAGACACATAGCATCCAGGTGTCTCTCTTTGATGGTAACAGCCAGTCATGTGTGCTATCCCAATCTATTAATTAGTCATTTCAAAATGGTGCTGTAAGTTCATCATTCTTTATTTGCTGTCCGTTGTATATCTTCTAGTCAAACTATTTTGTAATCAGAGCTGAATAAAAAATAATGAATAATGAACTTCTCTGAGCAACAATCTACTTAGTCCTGGCTCTGATTACATATTGCTAGTCCTCTTGTTTTGCTGTTGTTATTGTTATTTGATTTTGTTTTAAATTAGCTGCTATACAATGCCATATAATTCATCGTAACAGGCTGGCACTGTCTGCATGATTGAAAATGGTCTTTCTAAATTATCAGAGACACAGCTCAAGAACCCTTAGCAACAGACAACTGCAGATGCCCAGTGGAAGATATAAAGTGAGAAAGATGATTTCAAATACATTAGTTGGGCAAATAATGCTTTATGAGATTCTTCCACCATTTTTAAACAATTAAGTATATCCTCTTTTCACTTTTGGGCAATGTGCCAAATAACTCCAGTGTGGAACACTTTCTCCAAACATATTTATTTATGTTCTACAGTGTATATGCTTTATATTCATAATAAAAGTACTGAGAAAGATTTATATAAAGTATATTATCAACAAAATTAAGAAAAGCAAGTCAGTATTTTATAAGTAATGGAAATGGCAAACACTAATATAAAACAAGGCAGTAAATTGCTCCCATTTTGACCAGTACTGTTAACGTAATAGAGTGTCATTACTACTGTTAAGCAGAGACAATATACTATTTGGTGCAGAGAACTGAAAAGAGTAATGTCTCCATGAACAAAACAAATACCTCTATTTTGTTATGAGTTTTTGAGATGCTTATGATTTTTTAAATAGACAAGAATAATTTTCTTCTTTGTTATCTAAAATATCAATGCAAAGGAATAAATCTGAGAGTAATTTGGAGGCTGTTATTTACTTCAGGTAACTTCCAAATGGAGGAAAAATACCCAATGTTGGGTGTGAGATAGCTAGATACATAAATCTGTAAATCTGAATAGTGGGGAAGAGATGAAGACATGGCAGGGAATAGAAAGGGAATAGTTCAACTTCATACAAAAGAGGTATCATGACGTTTATGTCCCGATTAATGGGGGACGTTTTTATTCGCTCCTCATATGTTAATTTGGGAATATATTTTCTCTGACCAAAAAAAGCACAGGGAGAACAATACTATTACCGCAATGTAGCCAAAAACATGAGAGTTGTACAGAAAAAAGAAACAAAGAAAGAGTAGACTGCATGAAAATACTGTAGGGGTTTACAGAAACAGAAGTAAGAATGGGTAGTAATCCAGTTTGAAGAAAAATAGAGCAGTAGGGTTTTTCACCAGGAACACATGACTTTTGAAACAAACTGATAAACATTGCTTTAAACATGCTTTATAAAAAAATTCACAAACAGAGATTAAGACATAGAAAATAACCTGTAAAAGATAACTCTCAGAGCAGATTGACATCAGACAACACCTTGTGTGTAACAGCGAAAAGATATCTACACCTGATACAAATTAAGACTATCCTTGAAGATATGCAGGTCTGTTTTCACAAACTTCTGAATCAGATGTATCTAGGAAAAAGCGGAAGTCCTCTGAAGAATTACTTGTGTATTTTGTGATTTACTGTTATGTTTCTGTGGGTTTTATTATAAAGGCTCCATTCCATAGTGTGGATTTGTTATGCGAACACATTTTATTGTGTCTACAAGGAGATGAATAAAAAGAATCCTTCCCATACTTTATGAATTGTTTTAGTCTGATTTCTGGACTGAGTGAATCCCAACTAATATAATACGTTCAAGATCCTTTTGAGCAGAGCTAGCAAAAGAAAAGAGGCTACACTATTTAGAGAACATTGTCTTAGCTTTGCTAACTCCTGCTAGTTGTTGCTACCATTATAGTAGAATAAACCTGATTCTAAAATCATCCTCACAAATACTGTGTTATAATAATACTATCTACAATAAAAAATAATTATTTTTGTTGGGTGCCTTTTCAAACAATTTAAACATTTTATCGATTTTAATCATGAAGATATCTTTATGAGATAAATGTTGTAATTGCTCGTTTTCAGAATGAGGAGACTGAGGAACAGAAAGTTTAAGAAACTTGCCCAAAGTCATAAATCTAAGAAGTTGAAGACCTGTATTTAAAAGTTAGTGTGGCTTGAATACCTGTACTTTCAACTCTGAATTATACTGAATATCAATGATAGAATGGGTAGCAATGGTAGACTACTTTTTAAAAGCAAAACAAGGAACTGAATATCACATGTTCTCACTCATAAGCAGACTTTGAACAATTATTATAGTATTAAAAGAAAGGGATTGTCATTAGTGGGAAACTGTGGTGGGGGGGGCACTTCATCAACAAGGCTACCTGCATAATGAAGATTGGTATATCTAACCCTGAATTGTACCCCACATCTTTAAAACAAAAAGTTTTTTAAAAAAACAAAACATAATTTTTAAAGCTTAACAAAATTTTGGGGTGGAGCACATTCTCTTTATTAATATGCATATACATTGACATATTTACATGTACACATACAAACATATTTTTTCTTTCTTACACAAAATTAGAGTTGAATTCTATTAAATGGAAAATTGAAAATCTTTTTTTTAACTTTTATTTTTTTAATTTTAAAGATGTGGGATACAATTTAGGGTTAGCTATACAAATATTTATGCAGGTATCCCTGTTGATGAGGTGTGCCCCCCCTTCCCCAGGCAGATTCCACTACTGCCAATCCCACCTCCTCACCCCTTCACCCCCCACCCCACAGTTTCCCGCTACTGTCAATCTTTTTCTTAAGTTTTATCATAGTTGTTCAAAGTCCACTTATGAGTGAGAACATGTGATACTTAGTTCTTTTTTTCTGTGAAAGATCACGCAGTATTATAGACTCTAAGTCCATCCAGGTTGCTGCGACAGTGTGGCGATTCTGAAAATCTTATATAAGGCCACAGTAGTGGGAAATCCTGACTATGGGGCCTGTGATCATGACTTTTGCTTTCTGGGCCTATCTCTGAAAGGGAATGCTATATAAAATAATATTTGACTCAAATGAAACATAATCAGTAAATCTAATAAAAGTATTCTTTATTTTCCCATTCTGCTTGCTTTATTGTAAGAAATGTATGTATATGCAAAGGAATGTATATGCAAAGGCAAATGCATTGAGTTTTAAACTAGTAAAATAAAAATTACAAAATAACATTAATTTATTTATCTTTTACTGAACACATTTTTTTAAAGGCAATATTTTGCCGAGTGCTAGGAATTCTTAAATGAAACAGGAGAAGTCTCTGCCCTAATGAAAGCAAAGCAAAAGACTATGGTTGAAAAGAATGTGTGCCATGCGAGAAAGCACACACTGAGCTAGTATTCAGAAGGGGCAATTGATGCTGGGTGGACCAAGGGAATACAGAGGTAAAATTGCATCTGTGAAACCATGTATTTAGGTAACATTTGCATAACGTAAAATTGACCATTCTCTTTTATTTACTTTATTTTTAAAATTTTTATTTTAAAGATGTCGGGCACAATTCAGAGTTAGCTATGCAAATGGTCATTGTACAGGCAAAGTTTGGGCCTCAACTTGGTTCCCACCTTAGTCGGTTCACAATCAGGCACCCTTATTGATGAAGTGTGCCATTACCTCCCCTGGCAGTTTCCCACTATTGCCAATCTCTTTCTTATAGTATTATGTTCAGGGCCTTCTTATGAGTGAGAACATGTACCCCGTTCATGAAAATGACCATTTAAAATAAGTTAGTAAAATTTAGTACATTCCCAACGTTATGCAACCACTGCCTCTCTCTAGTTCTGACGTATAATATTTCCATCATTCCAAAGTAAAAACCATTACCCATTAAGCAATTTCTTCCCATTCCTTCCTCTCTATATATCTCTGGAAACTACTGATTAACATTCTGTCTTCATAGTCAGGACTTTGCATTTTTACTGCAGATGTGTTTTAATTTTTAAATGTTTCCTGAGAGAATTTGGTCATATCCATAGAAAACATTGCAGCACATTTATTGGAGTGTTAGAATTTCCTACCTTGTAGATCAGTGAATAGGTGTTTAATTTAAAATACACGCCACAATTTTTTTGGAGGCATTAAACAGACAGTAAACTGATTTTTTCGTGCAGATTTGCTTGAGTTATTTGTAGATTCAGAATATTAGTCCTTTGTCAGATTTATAGTTTGAGAGTATCTTCTCCCATTAAAGTGAAATCAACCTGAATGCTCATCACCCAATCAGCTGATAATAAAAATGTGGTGTATGGTGTGTGTGTGTGTGTGTGTGTGTGTATACACACAATGGAATACTATTCAACCATAAGAAATAATGAAATAATGTTTTTTGCAACATCAACTTGGATGGAATTGGAAAGCATCATCTTAAGTGAAGTAACAGGAACAGAAAACCAAATACTGCATTTCCTCTCGTAACCGGGAGTTAAAATAAAGAACTGCAAAGTCATGTAGAGTGGTTTAATGGAAAATGGAGATCAAAAGGGGGAGGGTAGGGAAAGGGGTAGGTTGGAGAAATCATCATTGGGTAAAACGTTCACAGATGGAGGTGTTTGGTACACTTAAAGCCCAGACTTCTTCGACACTGTACAATTCATCCATGTAATGAAGCACCATTTGTAACCCTAAAGCCATGGAAATAAAAATAAAATAAAATAAACAAACCATAACTTGAATACTTAATATATTTAGGAGCTGATCAATTGTTCTTATTGTATATATAATGTTCTTCCAATAACTGAGTCATCATTTGCAATTTGGAATTTTCAGCTTCTAACATGTTGTTTATGTGCTTAGAGAAAAATTATTAAACCACCATGCTCCTTTGTACTCTTGGAGTGCTGAAATTCTCTAGCAAACACACTCTGTCCTTTCAGGTGCTTAATGAATTTCCATCATATTCCTTTAAGAAATGATTTGTACTAAAACAGAATGGCTTATTCTCATCCATTGATCATCCATCATGTTTCCTAATTAGGACAGTAAAGCTTGATTTTTACTAAATATACAAGGGTCCTTAAAGCTATTGGAATAAAACATTGAGTTATACTAGGCATATACCATATCTTTCATTTTGTGCATGTGTGCAAGAGTGATTTTTTTCCCTCCATATAATTTATAAAATGCTTGTTGTTTGTGAATTGAGCATATCATCCTTCACATTTTATTAACAAGCTTTTTTCCTTGATATTTTCGTCTTTATAGTCATTTAAAAAATATTTTTGATGTCACTTGTCAAATGTGCTCAACAACTAATCACAAATATGGCATTGACCAATATTTTTTGGCAAATAATATAACACATAAATGAAGTCACATAAAAAGAAAATAAATACTCACCAAAAAAGTAATCATTTCATGAGTGTTTATAATAGTTTCATAAGCAAACACAATGGACAAAATACAGTTTAAATCCCAGAAAGTTATTTTTTCTAAGATATATCTGTAAAGTTTCTTCATAAATAACAGGTAGTTTGAATATATGTTGTATTTGTCAGAGCTTTACATTTTGTTGGTTCTTTTTAATGTGTTATTTACAACCTAAGTATTTCAGAACTGGAGACTGAATTCATTTAATTTGGTTTACTTGATAAAAACTCTCACTCTAAACTATTGTTATTTTCTAGGTGCAACCTTAATTACAGAAAATATCTAATGGTAGGCAATTAACTAACCAACATGAAGGGTCTTGTAAACTATGGACAGAGAGGGCAGAATGGATGATTAGCATCCATGCAATGTGTCTTCTAGATGTCAGACAAGTGATATCAGACATGTTTGATTGCCTCCAGTCATTTCCTGCTGGAAAATATAAATGAGCCCTTGAGTATTTTAGAAGATCTTTAGGCTTATTGGAGATAATTAATTTGCATTCCATTTTAATGTGGATAACTTATTCAGTGAACAGAACAACAAATTTAGCTTGGCAGCTTCATGACCTAATGAAAGGTAGAGACAGAAAGATAAGTGTGATTAGAAAGGTATCACTGAAGTAGGAAAGGGCTAGAAAAGGGTCACACTTTGAGGATAACGAGAATCCACATAAGCTCAATAAGCTGTCCACTAAACATCTCTCAAGAAAGGAGACCCTTAAATGTAATCTGGAATTGAGTTACTGATAAGATCAAGGTCTTCCTTTTTTCAGAAAGCATCCAAACTATAAAATTGCATATGTCTTAAACTTGATAATTGTGCCATGTTATGAATGTGTGGAAATGAGAAAATATAGCAATTTAACAGTAAGGACACATGGAAAGGCGATGGTCATTATAGTAACTACAAAAGGGAGACCTAAAAGTGACAAAAGGCCCTGCTGCTTCCAGCCAACCTGTTAATGAAATTCAGACGCGATCTGGGCAGATAAGTTGCTAGAGAAAATGGTTAATCTATAACAAAGAAAGGAGTTCATTAGATAGAATGAATAAAATATTATTTAGGCTTTTAAAATGTTTCCTCAGTAACATAAGTTTTGGAGGGTATGCTCAATTTACTGGAGCACTCAATTGGGTACTTATGAAAACCGTTTATAACTTTATTGACAACTACCTTATAAATTGCCTTGAAATGCGTACATTTTCACAGTAATAAATCCTGCATGCTTTTCAAAAACTGAAACTCCAAATAATCACTGTTTCGTAGCCTAAGATGCCCTTGCCATATGGTAAGTGCAAATGTTTCTAAAGCAGCAAATGTTCTGTCAGGGAGTCTCACTGAGGTTTTGATTGGATTGCTCTATTATCTGAAGACGTCTGCCAAAAGAAAGCACCTGCACAACAAAGAGTATACAGAAGCTGCCAGGCTGCAACAGCGGAAGGAAAAGAAAGTGTATGCTGACACCTTACCTGTCATCCTCAGATCTACCAAGCAGGTTATGATAGATGCTTCTGCATACTTGATGTCTCACAATAATTTCTGCACACAAGAAAAACTTATGTCCTTGGAAATCCAGTGGCAGATCTTACTCCAGATGAGGAATCATAAACATTTAGGATTTCTTCTACATGGTCTCTTCTGAGGAGATGTTGGAAAAAAACTGGCAAAAGAGAGGAATGTATGTTCTTTCACAGTTTCTTCCTTGGCTTCCAAGATTCCTCAAATGGATTACAGAATTTTAATATAATGTGTTCAAAGTAAATAAATTATTTTATCTTTTAATGCAACCAAAATGTAAAGTTGAATTTGGAGAAAGATATTTCTCATATATACCTTGTTAATATTATTTATTTTCTCAAATTATGCAGTTTTTTAACAGACATAGAAATAAGTACATTATGACAAAATAGTGAATGATTGTGAGTTTAAGTTGCCTTTTCATATTATTATTCCAGTTTTTTTCCTCATCAAGAATGAAATCATCAAGTGGGCACCATTAAGATTCTAAGCACCCCCTGCATACACACACATACACACACACACACACACACGATATTATTAATAAAATGGCTACCAATACCTGTAGTTAATTTTGATCTTAAATTACTGTTGTCTGTAGTTCACAACAGAAGATGGAGAATAGAAAGAAATCTTATTTCTACTTTTTCACAAAAAACTTGCTTTACCATTCAATACATGAATATTATAAGAAATTCAAATTCTAGCGTTCAAGCAACTAAGACCTTGTTCAGTGCTGAACAAGCTGGTTGGCTATGAAACATCTTATTAGCAGCTGCATATATTGTCTTTACACCTTCTTCTCAGAATTAAACTTAATAGAGCATTTTTAAAATCGTATGTCTGATGCTGATTTAAGTGAGTAGCCTACATAGTGTAAAAATAATTGCACAAATATTCTGATATTTTTTCCAAGATAACAATAAAATAACAAGAGAAAGATATTCCTTCCGACTCTCTAATTCAATTATATCATAAAAACTCATTGTGTACTTCAAAAATAAATTAACTCAAGATGTTACTCAATACCCCATCTGCTATATTGCCTTAAATGCATTCCATGGAACCTGGATAACTTTAAGTTATTTTCTATCAAAAGCCAAGGGCTGTTTTTTAATGTTCGACTTTGTTTCAGAAACGACCTCATAAACTCTTTGATGATTTTCTTTTCTTTTCCTTCTTTCTTTCTCTTCCTGTATGAAAGGAAAAATATGCTGCAAAATGTTCTTACCTGCTGTCTTTTATGTAAATTACTTTTGATTGCAGTTTAGAACTTTTAAAGAAAATAAAGCTCACGCCACATTTTCACAATGCAAGAAGACGCTGTAAAAACAAGCAAAAGTACCCCAAATTGATTTCCTTTATTATTTTCTTTCATTTTCTATTATTCATAGGCATTCATTATTTTGTGCAAAATACATACTGTTCCAGTTTTTTAAAATATGTGCTCAAAATGCTGTTTTCTGAATAAAGAAAAAAAGAAAGATTGTGGAAACTATCTTACATGAGGTTATTTGTTAACTGAAGACAATCCTATTCCCAGCAGAATTTGGAGCTATCCATTACTGTATATCAAATAGTACAAAACTCTCTCTCCAGCTATTTAGTTGAAGTCACCACTTCAACGTCTTTTTGAGTCTTAGCTAGAATATGTCTTTCCTGTTATACCAGAGGTATAGTGCACAGTATTTGGTATATGCACTGTATATATTAGTGTATATACATTTTTTAGTGAAGAAAAGATAGGAAGGAAGGGAGGGAGGGAGGGAGGGAGGAAGGGAGGGGGGATAGAAAGAGGGAAGTGGGGAAGGAAAGAGTAATAAATCAAATCCCCCCAAAATAGACACATAGAGATAGATATTGGATTCTTCTCATTTAAATAAGGATTATAAAATATAGCTTGAAGGAATTTTATAAGAAATATGTATAATGGATTATTATATATTTAGGAGAAAGTAAATTAGGGCCCAATATACTTTGGTTTATTCTAGTTAGTAAACAGGAACCTCAGAGTTCTACTTAGATAAATTATGAGAGACAAGTATAAAACAGAGCACAAATAGGTTTTTTTTTCTTTTTCAGAAATCAGATGAGATAAATATCTTGTTAAAATGTTATTAGTTATTTTTCTTGTTTTTTCTTAATTAAAAGCCACTGAGAAAAAGTTCAGAGTATAAAAGACAGATATCAGTTCATTTATTATTTTTAAGTCATTTTATAATACACATTATATAGAATTATGCAATACTCAAATATAACTTTTAATGTCATCTCGGCCTTCTTTTGATGAATTTCTTTTTTTTGCTACCATAAAGATCCAAGCAACACCAAGAGTACCTCTTATCTCTTAGAAGAATAGGCATGATATACAGTAGAAACACTGTGTTGTTTATGCATAGGTATCAATGAAAAGACCCCTTAAATACCTTTCCACTATTTCTTTGTTATTCTAAAATTGATTGTAGGAATGACAACACATGACACCACTTGCTATCTTTTTTAAATCACTGAGAGGTGGGATTCAATGTGATTATAAAGATATCATAAAATAGCAAATATTCATAATTTATATACAGAGTGCAAGTTGTAAACTAGTCTATGGCAACAAACATGTCTAAATATCTTGCTGCCATATGCATCTACTCAGATTCTTTTAGTTATAATAATATATAATAAACTGTATACTTAAAGTGTGCAATCAAATATATTTTATAATGTGTATATATATAAATATTTTATTTGTATTTTTAAATTTTTTTAATTTTAAAGATTTGGAGTACAATTCAGGGTTAGGTATACAAATGGTCATTGTACAGGTAAAGTTTGGGCCTCACTTTGGTCCCCAATTCACCTGGTTTGAGATCAGATACTCTCATTGATGAAGTGTGCCCTCCTTCCCCTGGCAGTTTTCCACTACTGCCAATCCCTTTCTTTCAGTATTATGATAATTATTCAGGGTCCACTTATGAGTGAGAACACATGGTGCTCAGTTCTTTTTTCTGTGCTAGATCACTGAGTATAGATTCTAAGTCCATCCAAGGTGCTGCAAAGTTCATAATTTGTTCTTCTTTATGGCAGCATAATTTTCCATCGTGTATATGTATCATATTTTTTTATCCAGTACACTTTTGATGGGCAATATGGTTGGTTCCATGTTTTTGCTATTGTGAATAATGCTGCAGTAAACATTGTATGTATGTGCAGGTATCTTTTTCATAGAGTGACTTAAGTTCCTCAGGATATATTTCCAGAATTTGGATTGCTGGGTCATATGAAATGTCAATTTTTAGATCTTTTTGGAATTGCCACACAGTTTTCCACAGAGATTGTACTAGTTTACACTCCCACTGACAGTGTAGAAGTATTCCTTTTTCTCTGCTTCCTCTCCAGAATCTGTTGTTTTTTGAGTTATTGTTAATAGTCATCCTGACTGGAGTTAGGTGGTATCGCAGTGTGGTTTTAATTCACATTTATTTGATGATTAGTGAGGCTGAGCATGTTTTCATGTATCTGTTGGCTGTTTGTATGTCTTTTGAGAGTGTCTATTCATAGAATAGAATACGTGTCTTTTGCCTACTTTGTAATAGGGCTATTTGTTGTTTTCTTTTTGGCATGTTTGAGTTCCTTGTAGAACCTAGATGTTAGGTCTTTGTCAGATATACAGTTGGCATATATATATATTTTTTTCCATTCTTGGTGGTTTCTTTTGTTTTGCAGAAGCTTTTCAGTTTGATGAGTTCCCACTTGTCTATCTTATCTCTTATGGTATGGGCACTGGGGGCTTTGATCAGGAATTGGTTACCAGTTCTAATTTCCATAAGGACATCTCCTGCATTTTCTAAGGTTCTTATTGCTTGAGGTTTTACATTTAGGTCTTTGATCCACTTAGAGTTGATTTGGGTGATAAGTTGGGGTCTTGTTTTAATCTTCTGCCAGTGGTCAGCCAGTTTTCCCAGCACCATTTACTGAATAAGTTTTCCTCTCTCTAGTGGTTGTATATATTCTTATAGAAAAATAAAAACAAATTGAGAAAATAAGCACATAGAGATATGTCAAATCAAAAACTCTCTATTTCTTTGTAATTCCTCCTGCCCACCCATCTCCACCTCACAATCTATTCCAAACAACCATCAATCTTTTCCTGCCAGTTTAAATGAATTTGTATTTTCTAGGATATATGAAATGAATCATATAACATGTACTCTTTTTTATCGTATTTTGCTCTTATTTGTTCATTTAAAAATTCTATGTTTATATTTTCAATAGTTTGTTTATTTTTAAATGCTGAAATAAATTGTATTCCCTTATGTGAGTAGAGGAGTTTGCTTATTCATTTATCTATTGATAAACATTTGAGATGTTTCCAGTTTGAACTATTACCAGTTAAGCTGCTATGATGATGTGTGTACAAGACTTTGTACAGACATAACTTTCATTACTTTTTGAATAAATACATAGGAAAGGCTAGTAATAAGGGTTGTTTATGCTTAACATTTTAGAAAACTGTCAAATTGTATTACAACTTTAATATATAAAAGTTTCAATGCTTCCACATGCTTAACAACATTTTTTATGATCAGTCCTTTATATCCTTATTTATTATAATAGGTGTATATTAGTAGTTTTCTTCATAATTTATTCCATAGAGTTAATAATGCTCCTTTGATCTGTGTTTTCATAGTTTTTACACAATTTAGACAATTTTTAGCCATTATTTATTCAAATACTTAGCTTTTATTTCAGAGTATTAAATTGTATAGATAGATAGATACCTATATATAGTATTTATCAACAATTTGAAGATATATCAAAACTGTGAGGATTTCTTTTTTTTTTTTGAGTTGGAGTCTCACTCTGTCGCCCAGACTGATGTGCAGTGGCCGCTCCCGGCACTGCAGCCTCGACCCACTGGGCTCCAGCGATCCTTCCACCCCAGCTTTCCAAGTAGCCGGAATTACAGGTACGCGCTACCATTCCCTACTGATTTTTTTATTTATTGTAGAGATGCAGTCTCACCAAGTTGCCCAGGTGGGCCTTGAACCTGCGGGCTCAGGCAATCCACTCACCTCAGCCTCCCAAAGCGCAGGATTACAGGCTGAGCCACCGAGCCCGGCAGGATTTCTTACATAGCTTATGGTGCCTAAGATATAGCAATAGAGTACAACTATTGCATATACATAAAATTAAATATTAAAAATAAATAAACTTTAAAAATATATAGTAATAAAAACTAATCAAATGGAAATGCACAAAAAATTAAAAATATGAACAGAAAATTAGTAAACAGTGGAATAACTTCAAATGCAATTTTATATGTCAAATATATATAGCGAGATATATGGATACCTATATATAATATAGGTAGGGACCATAAGACATATAAGAAATCCCCAAATTTTTGAAAACAAGTCAAAAATTTCAAAATAGTTCTTGGATCATGGAAGGCAACACAAAGCATGCTACAGAAATATTAAGCTGGATGATAATAAAATTCATCAAAATTTGAATGATTTAGCTAACGCAGTGTTTAGAAAAATGTTAAATTTATATGCATTTTTTAAAAAGACCCAGCTATTGTCTATGTCTCAATATTATAAAGAGAAAAAAAATTAAAATTTGTGGATGCTAGTTTAGATACTTTCTTGGTAGGATGAAACTACCTTTAAAAAAACAGAAATTATATTATCTGACAAAGAGAGAAGTAGAAAATCTGAATAATATTTTATCTATAAAAATTGTATTTGTCAGCAAAATACTTTCGACAAAGAGAATTTTAAGCCCAGAAGTTTTTACCAAAATAAGTGGAGAATATAAATGCTGGAGAAGAAAGGCAGGATGGACGAAAGGAGGGAAGAAACTATATTTTCAAATACGTGAATGTTTATATAAAAAATTCTAAATAAACCACAAAATAAAGACATTAATATAGTGAGAAAAGCCATAGGATAAAAGCTTGATGCACAAAAATTTATTATATATTTATACACTAGTGACAAACTTATTTGGAAAATAATTTTTTTTTTGAGTCAGAGTCTCACTCTGTCACCCAGGCTGGAGTGTAGGGGAATGCTCACAGCCACTGCAGTCTCAACCTGCTGGGCTCAGATCACCCTTCCACCTCAACCTTCCAAGTAGCTGGAACCACAGGCATGCGCCATCATGCCCAGCTAATTTCTTGTACAGACGAGTCTTGCCATGTTGCTCAGGTTGGTCTCGAACTCCTGAGCTCAGGCAATCCTCTTGCCTCCACTTCCCAGAGTGCTGGGATTACAACTGGCTGGAAAATAAATTTTTAAAATTTCATTTATAAGAATAACAAAAAGATAAATTATTTAGAAATAAATATGACAAGAGACAAGAAATCTTCAGGTTAAAACTATATAGCCTTGATAAACCCAATAAAATACAACTTAATAAATGAAAAGATATAACATGCTACTGAATTGAAAAATATTGTGAGCATATCAATTCTTAAGAAATTGTTTATACTTTAAATATAATTCCAATCAAAATTTGAGCAGCTTTCCTTTTATCCCCTTGGAAAATGAATATAATAAGTGTATAATCTTAAAAACCAACAACACATTCCAGTAATTGATTGTATTGCTTATGAAACTGCAGAAATCAAGCAACTGTGTTATTGGTGAAAGAATGAACATACAGATCAATGGAAGAAAGTTGGGCTCAGAAATAGACTCACAGCTACATGGCCAGTTTATTTTGGGCAAAAATACCATGACAGGTGAGAATGAAAGAAAAAAACATCTCAACATATAGAGCTGGAAAATAGGATATACTATGAAAGAAAATATGCATTGACTTTTACCTCACACGACGCTCCTAAATAAACTCAAATGGCATCATGTACCAACATTTACATCTTAAATGTATAAAACTCATAGGAGAAAAAATAAAAAAAAGAAAATATTTGCAACTTTGGTATGTGCAATACCACAATAATGTTCTGTGTAAAAATATATATATATTATATAAATTAAGTCTTCATCTGTTTTGTGGTTGCTGTAACAGAATTCCACAGACTGAGGAATCTATAAAGAACAGCTCTACGGCTGTAGGCTGATAAAATCAAACAAATTATGTGCTTCTAAAACATAACGGTGGGATAGGCACAAGACAGACATTTTCATTCCAAAGAGGAGAAACAGTCATAAAAAGAGAGTCAGCCATCTCAAGTAGGACAAAAACCCAGCAAGGCAAACAATACCAAGCTATGAGGCCTGAGGGCAATCCTCTCTGACTTCGAGTCGTACATTCAGACACACTGGAGATGAGCCCTGAAGGCCCCAGGCAGCCATAATTCCACAGCTTTGCTGAATAGAGCCCACACAACTGTTCTTTGGAGTTGAGTGCCTACAGAGCTCCAGGCTGGTGTTACATACTTTACTTGTCCAGGACTTTGAGTCAAGTCTTACCCCAGTGACTTCATTAAGCGTGGCCCTAGGAATCATTTTTATAGAATCTGTCTCTGGTGCAGTTTCTCAAACCACCTCTGGGCCCACCTCAGTCACAGTTGGGGTAGCTGAGAAACACTGTGCTAAAATGTAGACTCAAGTGACCCTGGGAAGTGAACCTCAAGGTTCCACAGGTGCCTTGGGTCATTCCCTTGAAATTATCTTTCCTGAAGGCCCTGACCCTGTGAGTTGGTGATAGACATGGCAGTCTCAAAAATTTCTCAAATGGCTTAAAATTCATCTTCTTAATATCTTGATAAATTATGCCTGGCTTTTTTTCATACATACTAATCTTCTTATCAAATGATCACTTGACTCTACCCTTAACTTTCTCCCCTAAACATGTTTTTTAATTCTTTAAAGAGCCAGGCTTAGACCTTTCCAAATATTTTTGTTCTGCTTCATTTTCCCCTATAAACTTCATTTTAAATCATTTTTCTTTTCTCATGTTTTATTATAAGTAGTTAATAGAAATCATCAGGTTCTTCAATGTTTTGCTACTTTGAGATTTCTTACCAATATTCAAGTTATTGCTTTTAAGTTTTGTCTTCCACAAAATCATACATCATGGACATATTTCTGCCAAGTTCTTTCACTTTGTAACAAGAATGGCCTTTCCTCCAGTTTCTAATAAGATACTCCTCATTTCTAACTCCTTCTCAAAATTGCTTTTACTGTCTAAATTTCTATCAGTATTCTGTGCAAGATAACTTAAGTAATCACTAAAAAGACTGAAGTTTTCCCTACATCTCTTCTTTTCTTCTAAGCTTGTACCAGAATTGCCCTTAATGATATACTCACGGCAAAATTTTCTTTTGTTGTTTATTTGTTCTTTCCAGGATTTACTTCTAAACTGTTTCATCCTCTACTCATTACCTCATTCCAAAGTCACATCCATATTTGTAGATATTTATTATAGGAACACTCCACTTCTAGAAGTAACTTCATTCTTAGTTTTTTGTTTGTTTTTTGTTTTGCTGCTATATGAGAATATCACAGACTAATTTACAAAGAAAAGAAATATATTTTCTCACAATTCTGGAGGCTGGCATGTACAAGATCAATGCACCATCAGGTTTGGCTGTCTGATGAACACTGTAGCTTCTAAAAGGGAGAAATGTTGTGTTCTTACATGGCAGAGGACAGAAAGGCAAACTAGTCAAACATTGCACGAATCATCATTCATAAAGGCTGCAATCCCATTCATAAGGGGAGGAGCCCTCATGACTCAATCACCTCTCAAAGGCCACCCCCCTTCAGTGTCATCTCATTGGCAATACCTAATTTTTAGAGAAGACACATTTAAACCACAGATGTGTCATTCCTTTAGAAGAGGTGTTAATACGCTTGAATGAATAGTGACCATGTTTTGACAACAGCACCCAGAATAAATGAATTGACTGCTCTATTTACTTATGTAGTTACTGATAATTTTTTTCACTTTTGTGTAACACAGTGCCATGTCATGACAAATTATTCCATGGAATAAATAGTTAAATTATATAAAACATACAAATTTCAAACTCCTTTAGCAGACTGTATCTTTTTCTTCTTTTCTTTTAAAGATGTGGGATACAATTCAGGGTTAGGAATACAAACATTGATTATGCAGGTACTCTTGAAACTAAGGTGTCCTCTAGCAGTTTCCCTCAACTGCCAATCCCACCCAACCCCCTCCTGGCAGTTTCCCACTACTGCCAATCCTTTTCTTATAGTATTATGATAATTGTTCAAAGTCCACTTAAGAGTGAGAACATATGGGACTCTGTTCTTTGTTTCTGTGATAAATCACTGAGTATGATCGATTCTAAATTCATCCAAGTTGCTGAGAAATTCATATGTTTGTCCTTCTTTATGGCTATATAATATTGCATTGTGTATGTATACCACATTTTTTTCACAATAGCAAAAACATTGAACCAATCATGCTGCCCATTGAAGCTGGACTGGATAAAAAAATGTGGTACATATAAACAATGGAATATTATGCAGTCTTTTTTTTTTTTTCTTTGAGTTGGAGTCTCACTCTGTCACCCAGGCTGGAGTGCAGTGGCATGCTAACAGCCACCCCATCATCGACCTGCTGGGCTAAGGCCTTCCTTCCACCTTAGCCTTCAAGGTAGCCATAACTATAGGCATGTGCTACTTCACCTGGCTAATTTTTTGATTTATTGTAGAGACCAAGGTCACGCCAAGTTGCCCAGGCTGGTCTCGAACCTAGGCTTAGGCAATCCTCTTGCCTCAGCCTCCCAAAGAGCTGGGATTACAAGCTTGAGCCGCCATGCTCAACCTGTATCTTCTTACAAATAATCTGAAAGGTCACATATTTCCTGAAGGCATACATGTTAATTAATGGAACCAAATCCGGAGGAAAATTATCTTATACATAGGATTTGGAAAACTCAGGTGTCCTCAAAAGTTACTCTTTATCTTTGCTTAAGAGAATAATTACTACATTTAAGTATTCAGGAATAAAGTGATTTATTTAAGTTCCTAAGATGATTTAAGTTCCTAAGATGATTCAAGATTCCTAAGAAAAATATGGAATAATCTTGCTAAATTTAATGTGGCACCTGGATTAACACCACAGAAAAATGGAATAATTAATTCATATCTGACCTAAAGCAGAAGATACCATGGATACATAAAATAGCTTTTGACAGGTATGAAGGTCTCTCTTCATTGCTAAGCCTGAGCAATCCTGAAACATTGCTCCCAATTACTTTCCAGTACCTTATAACACAGAATCATTGTGATATGTCTCACAGTTATTGAATGTCTGCTATGCAGATTCTTAAAAGTTGCAGGCACTGCTTTGACAGAAGAGTCAATAACTAATTAATAATAACAATAATAGAATAAAATTGTGCTTGTCAATACTCAAATGGAAAATCAAACACCCTCAAATGAGACATAAATTTAAAGGAGAGTCAATAACAATGATGAAAATTCATCTCTGGTGCTAAAAGGAAAAAGAGGAACTAATTAGAAAAGCAAAGTTTCCATATTCCATTTCAAGAATAGGAATGACTGATTATTCAGTACTCATAGTAATAACTAACCATTAAACATTGTAATAAATTAATTCTAACCATCAGTGACAGCTTTTTACACAAACGTCTTGAAAACTGGTTAATAAGTCACAGACACATGTTCAGGAAAATCAGTCAAGCAGCAACAGCCTCCTTCCAATAATCATACAGTAGTGCAGTCTTTAACGATGGGAATACGTCTTGTGAAATGCATGAATGGGCAATTTCGTTGTGCAAACATCGTAGATTGTACTCACACAAACCTAGATAGTATATCCTACTACACGCCTAAGCTATGCGGTATAGCCAAATTCTCCTAAGTTACAAATACATACTGATTATTATAGGCAATTGTAACACAATGGTAAATATCTGTGTATCTAAACACATCAAAACATAGAAAAGATGTAGTAAAAATATGGTATTATAATCTTAAGGGGTCACTATCATATATGTGGTTTGTTGTGGACCAAGATATTGCTGTGCAATGTATGACAATAGTTCCTCTTTGCTAAGGTCAACCAATTCCCAAACCTGTTTCTGAAAAACTACCTATTTCTGAACTCCATGTTTCTAGAAATCATATTTAGGATGAGGGGATTTTATTGTACAAAGAAAATGGCTTCTGAGCACAGATTCTTGTTTAGTAGAAATAATTTTAAAATTTTTCCCATATTATGAGTGGTAACCTCTTTATTCAACAGTCTTTACTTACCAGTGAATAGATATAAAGTCTGTCATCTACTTCTGTTATTTTCTTATTATCGTCCTATAACTACTGTACACTACAGTGAAAAAAAGATTTCAATACAAAATGCCGTCACAGATTGGCTATTTTGTGTCAGTAACTTTTTTTAAAATTCTAGAATAAGCCTATGCTAATTTCTGATAATTATTAAAATGTAAATATATAAATTCCAAAACCACATCGAAAAGCTATAAACTCTATATGCCTGACTCTCGAGTTCTGCAGCCTTCAGTTTGACATTAACACTGTGCACAAATATAGACTGATGTATATTCATAGCTAGAAAAATGCAAACCTCCTGGCCTCAGTTGATCATCTGAACTTTGAGCCTATGGAAAGAGTGATTTAAGCAGCAGCTGGTATTGAGATGTTATATAATGTGACTCATTTTGGAAAAGGAACATTTATTTGTTCAGGGAGGATTAAGAAAATATGAGATACCCTGCATATTGCAAATGAAAGATAAGGAAAGTATATATTGTATCGCCTATTACTTCACTCAGTAAATATTTATTAAATCATTCTTTTCTTTTCTTTTCTTTTTTTTTGAGTTGGAGTCTTACTCTGTTGCCCGGACTGGAGTGCAGTGGCTTCTCCTGGGCACCGCAGCCTAGACCTGCTGGGCTCCAGCGATCCTTCCGCCTCAGCCTTCCAAGTAGCTGGAACTACAGGCATGCTATCACACCTGTCTAATTTTTTGATTTATTGTAGAGATGAAGTCTTGCCAAGTTGCCCAGGTGGGTCTCGAACCCGCGGGCTCAGGCAATCCACTCACCTCAGCCTCCTAAAGCGTGGGATTACAGGCTGAGCCACCGAGCCCGGCTTATTAAATCATTCTATTGTGCTAAGACTCAGCAATTAGTACTTGTTACAGATTATACAATTCGAATTAGGAGTAGTTTTCACAAAAATGTGTTAGAAATCAGAGCTGGATGATCAAGAGTCTCCCTAAATGTAACTAAACAACTCTCTGTGACTGAACGGAGGACCGTGCAAAAAGGACTAAGGTACTTTTGATGATCATGACTTGACTATATAAATTCTGTGGAGCAACTTTACAGGAATATTTTTTGAATATTTTAAGTGTCTGCTAAGTGCTGCCACAGTTATAACATTTTAAATAAGACATATGAGTAGTCCCTGACCAGTCTCTGATAGAATCTTGGTTTTTAAGTGCAAATACTAAAAACCTAATCACACTAAAATTTGGAAATGTCATGAAAGAAAAATTAGAGGGTGCTGTGAATATTTATGAAAAAAAGACCTTAAAAATCAAGGGAGTGATTTCCAGAGTAAGTAAAATCTCAGGTGACAATTCCTCCTTTCCCCATAATAGTCTTTTTAAAAAAAGTGTCAGTCTCTCTTATTTCCTCTTTACTCCTTCTCAAAAGAGAAATGTTCTGATTTTTTTTTTTTAATGTAGCTCAGATGTCAACTGAAATATCTTCATAGAAGCACATAGGCAGATGTATGTAGTCTTTTCCACAGACTTTGGCTTTCTTGGGTGAATATCTTCCAATTAGTAATTATTATAATATATTTTATTTTTTGTCTACTTGTATATTTTGCTACAAAGCTCCTCATTTACTGAGACTAAAGACAAGAACTTCTCATCCCGGATTACTTTTGTCAACCATATTGAATTAGAAAATAAATGTAAAGAGGAATTAGTAGTACATTATATTGACCACAGAAGCTAGTTTGTTACTGTTGAGTATATTTTTTTAAAATATACATGAAAAACTCAAAGAATGAACAGAAAAACCAACACCATATGAAGATCATTTGTAAATTCAACTCACAAAATATATATTAGAAAGTCCTGATTATCATTTTCTTGATGTATTCATTAGCTGTTAACAGCAATATTTGTTAATGCAGAAAAAAATTAAAAATTCTTATTAGTTTATAGTCTATTTGTAGAATTTGGAAAATTCTGGAAATTAATATTTCCAGAAAAAAATTATTCTCACAGCATTAGAAAACTTTGTTTTCTTTAAAAACATGATTAAATTTCTTTGGAACAATCAATAGTCGATACCAATAAACTGATGCAAAAACCCGAAAAAAAAAAACCAAACAAACACAGTAATGGAAAAAAGTCCAGAGAAGACAGAGAATAGAGAGAGGAAAAGCAGACAGAAAAAGAGAAGAGCAAAATTAACTACAAAAATAAAGAGATAAGTATACAAATGAAGGACATAAGAAGGCACTTTTAAACTTCTGTGCTTGTGTGACAGTGGTTACGCTTTAGCCAGGTAATGTGCAAAAATGTGCCAGGTGTTTATGGTCTCTTATTCTAAATATTCTCCAGAACATTTCTTACCTCTGCAACTATCATACCTTCTTGATCAGTGTCTCCTCTCCGACTTTTTCCCACTACAACTTCCAAAGAGTAGTTAAAGCAATCCTTTTCGTTTGTCAGAGCATTTCATTCCTCTGTCTAACCCTTCCACATTTATTAAAAAATCATATATCCTGTCAGTCTCAAATGATTGAGTCCCTGGCTACCTCTTAGACAGCAAGAATTTTTCTTCTTCTTTACTCTGCCTCAGCCATAAAGCCCTCTATGCCAGGCAGACCTTGTTTCTTTGCCTAAAATATTTTCTCACATTGCTGCTTTATACAGTCCTCTGCTCAATTTCTTCTTTTCCTGGGATAAAATACCTTCAAGTTTTTCATTCTGTGTTCCTTTTCTACTTTTTATTTTTAATATTTGCTGAAATAATATTACATTTTACTTGTTTACTATTTATTCTTTCTGATATAAGCGTCACACACTCAGGAACTTTATATGCTTTGTTAGTTATTCGTTAATTCCAATGTCAGGGAGTATACTAGAACATAGGTGGGAGTTAATTAACATTTGAGTAATGAAAAAAATAAAATAATCTTATAATATAGATAGATATTACCATTATAATTTTAGAGTTGCATGAACTAATTGTATATAATTCAGAAATTTGATCAAGATTATATAGCCAGAATTTGACCTCAGACATGTCTAATTCCCAAGATGATGTATGTTCTTCAGCACAATAACATCCTGCCTCATTTTTGAAGAGTAAGCTGCATTCATTCATGACTGAGACAGAGGGATTGCAGTATTCTAAGAATTGACAGTTTAGCAGAAGTTCTAAGTGGAAACATCATCAAGTAGGGCAAAAAAAGAGGGAGCTGTTGTGGAAGGAGATTGGGTTTGTCGTCAGACAATATCTGCATGCTTTGCTTTCCATCTGTGTGAGCTGTGACAAGTTACTTTTTTGAATCTTAAGTTTCTCAATTTCTAAAAATAAAAATAATTCAAACCTACATTACATGTGTTTGAGCAAATTCAAGGTAATGTCTACAAAGTATATACTTTGCAACGGGTACTCCATTATTAAAATACTGACTTTATTTGATTAAATACAAAATATAATTTAGGTAAAAATTGGTGCTATTTCTTGTTTTTATATTTAAGAATGTTATATATATATATATATATATATATATATATGCATGTTTGAGGTGTGACATTTGAGTGTTGGTACCTTATCTTATTGATATTTGTTCCATGTTATCTAGCATAGTGACTGGAATACACAGGGGCTCAGTAAATGTTTGGTGAATGAATATATGACTTTGAAGTTGACTAGTCAAACCCAGGGATGAGAAATAGCAGAGGTAAGAAACAACATTTTTTGAGGAGAGGCATAGCCTATAACATAATCCAAATGCTTTATAGTCACAGATCATGTAGATGAAGTTCCCAATTTCATTGACCCATGGACTATGCACTATTTTATCCCAGGTTTCCTAGAAAATGGGCCCTGAGATTCGGAATCAGCAATAATAGCAAAGTAGTAACGTATAATCCCAGTAAAGCAGAAAGAAGGGAAAGAGACATGAGGCAGTCCAGATGAGAAAGATGATGTGTTGTTGCACTAACTGCTGCTTCATGTTGAGCCTTGGAAAGACTCAGACAATTGCTCTTCCAATGTCTCATTCACCAGAATATGTCAAGACAGGCTATATGGGGAAACCATGCCTTGAAATAGTTCTACATAGGGAGGAAAGGAAAATTGTTCACTTGCCTGTTCCTTCTTATCTCCAATGCCAGATTATTCAAGATTTGTCCCATGAGTGAGTTAACACTATACAATTCTGGGATTGCATCAACTGACCCACTTGGCAGTAGACTGGAAAGAAATCCCTTCCCCTGCCATATATCTTTTCACTGAGTCTGGGAGTTACTAGAGAAGATAGTCCCCTTTGGAGGTTGTTCAGTCTCCGGCAACAGACCCTCAGGAGCCTGCAAAGAGTTTGTAGCTGCAGCAATTGCTAGAGTGGAGCAGAGGGACTGAGGATTAGAAAGTCAGGTGCAGCGCAAAGATTTTGAGGAGCTCTGTGAAAAGCGTCCAATATATTCACCAACCTAAGATTTCTGCCAGATAATTCAAAATTTCACATTTCAATATTTAAGAGCGAACCTGTATGAACTATATAATTTTTAATAATTTATATTTTTATCTAACTGGAGAGCAATTATTTTTATGCTGCTAAATCAGCATATGTCCTCATTTTCTAGCTTTCAAACTTCAAGAAAAACCAACAGCAGCAATGTGTATTTGAATAATGGGTCCTCAGCATATGCAGATGGTTCTCAACTTATGATAAGGGCACAACCTAGTAAACACATCATAAATTGAAACTCTCATTCAAAAATTCATTGAATACAATCTAACTTGCATTGATCATAGCCTAGTCTAAACTACCTTAAATGTGCTCAAAACATGTAATGAGCCTACAGTTGGGGAAAATTATGTAATACAAAGCCTATTTTATAATACAGTGTTGATTACCTCATATAATTTATTGAATACTTAACTGCGGTATCTGTTCCATTGCTAAATTGAAAAATTGTAAGTTGAGCTTTCATAAGTTGGGTAATAATTTGGCATTTAATTGTGAATGAGCCAAAACATTTCAACTTAAAAAAATACAGTCTTATTATTTCTTGTTGAGAGGGAGTAAAATAACTAAAAATATAACCCATTTTTTTGGTGTGGAAAAGCTAGAGATTCTTGTCTGATATTAAATGAGCTATGAAAAATAATTTATTACCAGATGTGGTGGCTCGAGCCTGTAATCCCAGCACTTTGGGAGGCTGAGGTGAGAGGACTGCCTCAATTCAGGGGTTCTAGATCAGCCTGGGCAACTTGGTGAGACCTCGTCTCTACAATAAATCAAGATATAAGCCAGGCATGGTGGCTTGCACCTTTACTTCCAGCTACTTGGAAGGCTGAGGTAGAAAGAGTGAGACTCTGACTCAAAAAAAAAGAAAAAGAAAAATAATTTATCCTTTTCATGCCTTAGTTGGCCAATTGATACGAAGACATGCCTTTCTTCCAACCTACATTATGAAAATAACCTGAGAGTGGGGGAAGCCTGTCCATAAAGTAAACCCAGGCCAAACTCACCTATTTTACTATGTTTCCAAATTCCCACAATCTCTACTCCTTTGAAATTGGCATCACAGGTTAAATACAGAGTTTTTTTGTTTTTGTTTTTGTTTTGCTGCATTAATTAATCAAAACTTGCACTTTGCCTCTTGTGAGTCAAAAGAGAAGTTTGGTTGTCTTCAGGTTTCTTTGTTTGTAAGTATTTAAATTAAAAATGCAGATTGGCAGCCTGTAAATAAGGTTCTATTGGACGATACCAATGTAAAATCAATGTTTTTCTTTGTGAGGCAAAGTAAATCAGAGTCCTATGATGTTCAGTTTTGTTTTTCAAGGTTTGTTTTCTAGGTTCTCTGATTAAATGGGGAATTAGGGACTCCTCTGGTCTACTGGTTATGCAATAGTGAATGAGCCTGTGGTGAAAGTGAAGAGTTTCTTAAAGGAGAAACTCAAAGGAGTTTTTATTTTCTTTCTAGTTTCCTTAGGTTACTGAATTACATCCTTTTTTAACACACATTTTACTCTTCCACTAAGAAATTTATTTCAACCTCTGATTTAAAAAAAAATCATATCTAGTGTAATCATGCGCTAAAAATTGTAAGAACTAAGGTATGTTTTATGTAAAGGTGTCATTAGAGAGATGTAAGTCAGAGTAGCAAGGAATTAGTCAAAATGTACTTATACACCTGGGTAACTTTGTAACTGTGAATGAACAGAATCATTATTAGAGAGATTTTCAAGATCTTATCTCCATTATGGACTAAATATATTGGTTTAAATAACTTTTCTTGAATACGGGTTGAATGTGTATATTTCTGACTCAGAAATAACCAACCTCCTGCCTATATTTTTCATTCAATTTCAAGTATTAGTAGTTTGTAGCAATACGATGACTGTATTAACGAGTTCTTAACTTCATGCTGCTTTAGGCCTTTGCTTCTTCTACATTTTGTAATTCTGTTGCTCCCCAAATATTGTTTCCCTCTTTAGCAATCAGCTTTATATATTTTTCTTTCACCATTTCCAACATTATATCTAGATGCAATAATGGATAATTTGGTAAAAATGATCCTAAAGTAAAGATAAAAGAAACTTAACATGATTATAAAGTTAACACCTGTCAAAGTAAAGCATTATGAGAACAAGCAAAATGTTAAAACAAATTCAAACAGTCTTTGAAGAGCTCTTTTCTTTCCTCTGAGGAAGATATTTTGTGTAAGAGACAGATGATGTTTTCCACCATCCTGACTAAAATGGCCAAAGTGCAAATAAGCATGGAAATAATCTGTACAAATTCACAAGTTAAGTACAAAAAATGTGAGTGAATTTTAAAACTATTTTTGTGTATATGTGCCTTATTTTTACATCAGCTTTTCTTGACATAATAATGGCTTTTTCTGAAGGAAAATAATAATCCAATTCAAAAATGCTATTATACAATCTGATATATAACTATAGTCCATGATGTCTTAGTCTCTTTACTATATAATCATTATAGAGCAGCATGCAAGACTGAATACATTGTTTTTAAGGAAATAAAACTTATATTTATGTTTCTATATCAAATAAAACTGCATGTCATTCAATTAAAGATCTATTTTTATAAAATATCTTCTATCTATGAAGAAAAATGAGGCCAGACTTTAAGCACTCAGTTTAATTTAAAATTAGATTCTAGTCTTTATAGCAAAACAAACCAAAATCAAATATCTCAACCTCAGAAATATTCTGTTTTCATGGTGTTAAAACATTAAAAATGCCTTTGGACCTTTAGATATCTCAACAAAGATATGTTTGTTTAGAAACTGGAAAAAAAGATGTTTTGACCTAGAGTATGGGTCACATAAGCAAACCATGATTGAAAGATGGGTACAATAAATGTCACATCACAAATCCTTGAATAATAGCTCTCAATATTCCTTATTGTTAAACAGATTTTCTTCATCATCTTCTTTTTTTATTCAATGGGGCAAAGTTTTTTTTAAATTTAAGAAGATTTTATGTGTTTTAACCTAGACATTTGTTTTTGCCTCTGGATACCACATGCAAAAACTAATGTTTGAAAACTCCAAGATGTAAGATTCTATGCAATGCATGTTTAAAATCAATTTTTAAAAGTCAAATGTTAGGATCACACTAAACCAGTATGGATATAATAATTAATTTGAAAAGAATTCCTCTTGGGGCATAATTTATGTAGTCTCTCCTTATATAGAATTCCATAAATAATCTTTAAATTGAGAGGCAATTTTCTGACACACAAAAAATGACTAAAACATTATACCTCTTGGCTGACTTCCAACTTATTCATTAAACATAATCTGAAAGATATAGATGAATTGTCCTTGATGATATAAAAGTTTGATCAGAAAGTTTGAGTGCCTGGTTTAAAACACACACACACACACACACACACACACACACACACACACGCACACACACATAGTATCAGGCTCTATGTAGAAAAACTTATTAAATGCTCACAGTTTTCAAAACTATGAATACTATTCTTATCACACCATTACTGAAACTAGGCTATCAACAGATGTTTAAACGAATCAACCTTTTTTGATGCTCATAGGTCATAATCACTTACTTCTGGTAGGCAATATGGAATAATAGGCTGACAGTTGCAGTAGACAGTTAAAATAAAATGTTATATACAGAAAGCTATGAGCAATTCTGTTTAACACTCTAAACAAAAATCACCCCCTTTCAGAAAATTAATTGCAAACATTCAAATATATAGCAGTTCTTTTCTACCAAAGTTCTACATAATTATAGACAATATAGCTATTGAAGTCTTAAATTTTGATTCACATATTTACTTTTCATTTGTACTGACTGATTAAAATCTTTGGGGAGTCATACAAGTTTGAAATCTGTAATAATTGCACGCTGTATTCCTGAAAAATAAAATAAAAGCAACATAAGACTAGCATGCAAAATGTTCTCTTTCTGAGAAAATACCATGTTTCACAAGAGATTCCCATTTATAATTTTTTCAACCACATAAAATTTAAATTTAATTATTTCAAAATTTAACAAAGATTTAATTGCAAATAAGCAAGATAAAGTGTACAAAATTCAGTATTTACTAAACTTGTATTTTATGAAAAAATTTCATATTTGCTATGGTATACATTTTCAACTTTAAATTTGATAGACATGTGTATTAGGTTAGTACTAGGTCATTAAATAGCATTAAAAATTTTCTTAAAAGAGCCAGTTATATTATTTAACCATGGTATTTGCAAAGTAGTTAGCATAGCCGTAAAATTAAAATTATCATACCTACCTGAAGATATGATACATCCATTACCAAAAAAGCCTGTAACTCTCTATAGATTTTATGCTCAATCAGTTACTAAAATCTAACGATAAATTTGATTTTGTGAAACTTTCCACATACATGAGAAAATAAGCCAGATTATGTTTATTAGAGCAGTAATATTTAAGGAAATAGTAGAAGTAATCCCAAAATTAAGATATAAGTTACAGACATGCCATAAATTGCAAATTAGTTAAAGAAAAGAAAACACTTTTCATTATGGAAGCATATTACTTCAGGGCAGACACAGGTTTCCAAATTCTGCGTGTAAATGTATTCTATAAAATCTGGTATGAAAAATTGAGTGGCCATGAAATACCATTTGTTTGCATCTTGGCTAAGAAAACAATTTCAAATGCTTGATCATTTTGAAGAACTGTGTGAGCTTTCTGGATATTCAAGCCAGCTCCCTTGGAAATCCCCCAACCCTTTTAATTATCTGGCCCAATTTATAAAATTAGCATGCTGTGATAGTATCAAAGACATAGAAGGCATTAAACTTTATAAAAAATCTAGTGGGAATTTTAAATACCTATATGGATAGAAGCATCATGTATACATATTTTAATAATAAAAGTTGCATGAAAAATCAAGTTTCCATAGGATATATGAATTCAATATTACCTTGAAACAATAAAATTATTACCATTTTTCTCAATTTCAACTTTTTATGAACGACCATTGTTTACAAAAGAAACATCTGAAGTGTTGATGGGAAGAATTAAATTACCGTGCCTAGTCAACGTCCCTTCTCTTCATTTTCCCTTTGAAAGGAAATCTGATTTACTTGTGTTAGCCAGATAATTAAGAGGGTGCATCCAAATCTCGCAAAAGTCTCAAAGTCTGAGATGACTTAGATTTTAGGAATATTATTGTTATAGTGAAAAGAAAACATATTTAATAAGCATCAGCTATACTTTCATTTTTCCAACTAAACAAAACAGGTACTCATTATGTATTTTTTCAATCTATAAAAAAGTAACTGCTGTGTATATTCATTTTTTATTATTTTAATATTCTTCAAAGTATTATATTTAATAGCAATTATTTAAGAAATTTAACTCACAAGATGCAATATTTTGTTTTGAAAGTAAATTTTATAATACATGCAAATAAGTTTGAAAAACATAATATGAAATATCAGTAGTATAAAAATTAGATTTGTGTTAATATTGGTGTTGTTTAATGTCAGAAACACTTGAGTAAAATAAGTATTGTTCAAAGTACTATATATTGTGCAAAAATTCTGAAACATTCTTCAGTTCCTAAAAGTCATCTTTAGAGTGTTCTGGATTTTCTTTTAAATGTAAAAAATTAAAGCAATCTTTAAATATTTAAAAACATATTTTTTATTTATTATTATTATTATTATTATTTTTGAGTTGGAGTCTCACTCTGTCACCCAGACTGGAGTGCAGTGGCCGCTCTCGGCCACCGCAGCCTCGACCTGCTGGGCTCTAGCGATCCTTCCGCCTCAGCCTTCCAAGTAGCTGGAACTACAGGTGCGCACTACCATGCCGGGCTAATTTTTTAATTTATTGTAGAGATGAGGTCTCGCCAAGTTGCCCAGGCGGGGTCTTGAACCCACCGGCTCAGGCAATCCCCTCACCTCAGCCTCCCAAAGCGCGGGATTACAGGCTGAGCCACCGAGCCCGGCTATTATTATTTTTAACATATTTTTTATTTTAAAATAGTGGGGTACTGTTAAGGGTTAAAAACATATTTTAAAAAGAAGCTAAATATAAATAAGGAAGTGCCAAAGAGATGAAGAACTGGAGATAAACAAAATTAGAAAAGAGAAATTACCTGAACATTGACATAAAATGTGTATTGACTTAGCCAAAATTAAAGAGGGTAGATTAGATATGAAATATATAAAATAAATTAGGAAAATGTATAGTGCTTCTGAAATTTTTTCCAAAGAAAGAAAAACTACTTTCTAACATAATTCATTCAATGTCTTATATAAAAACATCTGCTCCAAAATCCTCCTGGTAAAATTATTCATATATACTATTTAATGCCAAACTGTGTATAAATTTTGTTATTAATTTGTTACTCACATGGAAAGATAATCTGCATTACTATATTTATCTACTAATACTATCAGAATGAAAACATCACTTGTTATATATTTTCTACAAAAAAGTCATTGAAAAACAGATTCATTCTCTTTTCTCTCTCTTTAATAAAATCACTTAAGTGTCCTGCAAATGACAGCATGATTTCCAGTTTCAAAGCAATAAAAATGTAAATGTAAATGACGAGTCAGAAAAAATGATTTTTTCCATTATATTTTTAGAAAAATGGTCTCTTGTTCCTTTCACCTCAAAATAATAACTGAGCATTTGTTGACTGTGAAAAATAAATGGAAGATAAAGCAAACAATCATAGAGTTTCTGAGAAGCTGCTAAATAGGAAAGCAAATTTTTATGAGAAGAAAAAAATAATCTGTATTTTCTTAACAAAAGATTATAAAGAATAACATTGAAGCAAATGCCATCTCTATCACAATAAGTGGGAAAACAATAATGGTCAGGTAAATAATTGTGTTGTAATTTATTGTACCAATGGCTATATATTAAATCACACCATGAAATAATTTATCTTACAGTCAATTTTAATTAAAATATCTGTTCACACTCCAAGGTAGGATTCAAATGATTAACTTGCTTGCATGGTTTTAGTTTCTGTGCAGTTTTCCATCAAAGTTATTCATTAGGCAGGATGGCACCTTATCTACATTTGTTCAAATTAATTATTATTATCCAATAATCCAAAGAAGGACTAAATGTAAGCAACTATATAAACAGAACAAATAACTGTGGCATTGAGGAAGATCCCCTCAGACATAATCTGAAGAGCATGCTCATCACCCAAGCACCTCTCATGGTAGGACAAGTGTTCTGGCCTTGCTTATTTCTCCTAGGAGAGCCTAGAGGTTTTATCTCAACAGAAATTATTCAATACAAATGAGATGAATACATACTAAAATGTAGCTTGAGAGACATAAATATATAGCTAAATTTAAGTACAAAGAAAGGTATCTTTATTTCAACTACTCTTATTCTTCTTTGTTTATTGATATAGAATATTTGCATGTATTTATGCGGTACATATATATTTTCTTATATTCGTACAATGTACAATGAAAAAGTCAGCATATTTAGAGTATGAGTCACCTTGAGTATTTAACATTTCTATGTGTTGGGACCATTTCAAGTCCTCTTTTCTGGCTACTTTGAAATGTACAATACATTTTTGTTAACTTTAGTTGCCCTACACTGCTATCAAATATTATAATTTATTCTTTCCATCCAACTGTATGTTTGTACCCCTCTCTCCATATTTACTCCACACACTCTTCCCAGTCCCTGTGATCTATGATTCTACTGTCTACTTCTATGAGATCAATTTTTTTAGCTTCCATATATGAGTGATTACATGCAATATTTGTCTTTCTGTGCCTGGTTTATTTCACGTAACATAGCAATGTCATTTCATTCATGTGGCTGCAAATGCCAGGATTTTGTTCTTTTTTATGGCTACAATATATATGTACATGTATATCATATTTTGATACACACAAATTGATTCTATATCTTTGCTATTTTGTGAATAGCATTGCAAAACTAGAGTTGCAGGAATCTTTTTGATATACTAATTTATTTTCCTTTGGATAAATCCCTAAAAGTGGAATTACTGGATTATATGGTAGTTCTATTTTTAAATTTTTTGAGAAATATGTATACTGTTTTTCATAGTGGCTGTACAAATTTACATTCTTACCAATAATGTGTAAGAGTTTCCTTTTCTCCATATCCTCTTCAACATCTGTATTTTTTTTTTGTCTTTTTAATAGTCACCATTCTAACTGAGATAAGATAATACCTCATTGTGGTTTTTATTTACATTTCCCTGATGACTAGTGATGTTGAGTATTCTTTCATATTCCGGTGGTCTACTTGAGTGTCTTTTCTTTTTTTTTTTTAGAAATGTTTATTCACGTTTTTTGCACACTTTATAATTGGATTTTTTTTTTTTTTTTTACTGTTAAGTCATTTGAGTTTCTTGTATAGTCTGGATATTAGTCCCCTATTGGATGAAAATTTTGTAAATATTTTGTCCCATCCAGGGGCTGTCTCTTTACTCTTGATAGCTTCCTTTGATGTGCAGTTCAACTGATTTTATATTGATTTTTATATAGTTAAATTAGCATTTTTGCAACAGTGTTATGTTAGTCTGAAGGTTTTTAACTTACTTTGAAAATAATGTATTTTTACTGGTATTGACAGCAAGGAAGAAGGAAGAAGAGGAGGAACAAGGAGAAAGAGGTGGTTGAGAACGAGGAGATACCTACTCTTCTCCTAGAAAATAAAATAATTTGCTTGATTCATGATCTTAAATATGTTTGCACAGGTTTTTAAAAATATTCTTTCTAATGTATTGTCAAAGAATAAAATTACAACCAATTTAAATTAAAGATATAATTGGGGATTGCTAGTTATTGTAGAATTGGGTAGCATATCACTCTAGAAAATAGAATGACTGTTCCTCTGGGTGTGATAGACCAGTTTTTGTAAAGAGGGAACAAGGAAAATAAGTTGAAACAAACAAACTAGTGGATTAGTTAACATCAGGTTACTTCAAGTTACTTTCCTTGCAGGGATTAAGCAGAGGAGATGTTCTAATGGCAATGGTTCAGATTATCTGGGCCCTTTCTTATTGGTTGCTGTGAATCTCTTGTTTTCAGAAAAAAGAAATAGTTTGTGGGTCTTTGCCTTCTTTCTTATAGTTTCAATTTAATCATGTGGCACTTAGCATGAGTGACTCCATGTTGATTTTGTCTGTGAGGATTAGTACAGGAGCTCAGTCCAAAAATATTGCCCCTCAAGAATTTCATCTAGCAGTTTCAGTAAGGCAGAACCACTAAATACATACTTTAGAATAAACCAAAGGAACAAAATAATGTTTAGTCTGTTAACTGAAACAGATTTGTGACTAATATTACACCAAAAATGCACAATAATGAAATATAGTTTTTAAAAAGGCCCACATCTATATCATACTCTGCAATTTGGAGTATTTTCCTGTAATAAAGTTCAATCATCTTTCAAAACATTTTAACCTATTTTTAATTTTAAAGATGTGGGGTACAATTCAGGGTTAGGTATACAAAGGTTGATTATGCAGGTATGCTTGTTGATGACGTGTGCCCCTCCCTTCCCTAGCAATTTCCCTCAACTGCCAATCCCACCTCCTTCCTTTGGCAGTTTCCCACTACTGCCAATCCCTTTCTTATAGTATTATGATTGTTCAAGGTCCGCTTATGAGTGAGAACATATGGTGCTGTGTTCGGATTTAGAGTCTATCATACTCAGTGATCTATCATTTTAACCTATTTTTATTAATCTGGGCTTCTTTTCTTACTTCTTTGAACATCCCTTCTTAATATCTGTTCATTTGATTATGCCTTATACTTTAAAATTATAGTGTAATCAGATAAGTACAGAATAAAAACTCAATTACCAGATGTAACTATTTCACTTCTAAACTATCAGAACAATTTATGTAATCACTTGGAACTGACAAAAAAGATTGTATCCTGTCATCAAAATGTTAATGCAAATAAATTATTCTATTATATTTGGTACTAATGGTTCAAATTTGCAGTTATAGATAATTTTAGCAATGCACAGGATAATTTTAACACCAGTTTTTGATTTAATGGCTCTTTTCCTCACGGTTGTCTAATGTATGCAGTTTTAATTTTTCCATACTACAGGACTTTCCCCCACAATCATTTATAATCACGGTTGTCAGCAGCAACCTGAATTTTAAAAATGCAATAATCCTCAGTAAGTACACAGCTAATTTGTGAACTTGACTTATATACATTCCTCCAAAATTAGAATGACTACCTTAAGCATTTTAAAACTTGAATTACTATTAATATAGACATAATAATTGGTATATATTTCCTATTTTCCATTCACAGTTTTCCAGTGGAAGCCAGATATAAGGTCCTGCTCCTCTGCACAGTCGAAAGAGAACTTTGCCATCAGTTTATGATCTAATTAGTCCATCTACATATTTATTACACAGGAGACAGTTTGCCTGACAGTGAAGAAGCCATAAGGTAAAAACAGTTTGCAGCCTGTCTGCTCTCGAGCCAAAGTAACTATCACCTCCTGTTCTTTCTCTGCTCCAGGCTACATGCAGATGGGGAGAGAGGAGAACAGTGGTAGATTTTGACCCTTCGCAAGGAAGGAAAACCTCTTAGACATTCAGGGAAAGCCACAGTATCCATCTGTAATGAATTACTTGTATGTTATTCTGGAGTATTTCCACAGTATCTACCTTTGTTTTTCTTTATTCTTTATATTTCTAAGAGGTTTTATTGCTGTTATGTTATTTAAGTTAGCAGGTGAAGTTCTAAATGGAAAGTTTTTATGGATGTAATAACTTTTACAAGAGTAAGGAGATTTCAATGAAAACAACATATAGTTTAAATATCAATCTAAGGTAGTGATAAGAGAACTGTTGCCAGGTTGGGGACCTATCTAAGGAAGATTTTAAGTATGTGTTAATGAGCTGGATTGTCATTACTTAACTCAAGCAACTTTTACAGGCTGGAACAGATGGAAATGTTATTTAAGTATATGGCTGTAGCCCAGATATAAAATTAGTCATTGGACTCAGCTTTGTTTTTATTGTGTGATTTTTAAGTTATGTGAGCACAAAGAGCTTCACTGCAGTAAGTTTCAATGTATTCCAAGTGGTATTCTACTACACTGCACTTTTTAAAAATGAGATATTTCAATTCAACTAAATGACTGTCTTAAATGAAAAGTCTTCACATTGGTATAGAAAACTCTAAGTTACATAGTTAAGTTGGAGAAATATACAAGGACATGTTGTTATAGTGTTGCTATAGTGTTTTCCTTTATTTGAAACTTCATAGTTATATATTCTGACTATTCAGATCAGTATAAGAGAGATCTTTTCTCCCTAATTCTTAATTGTGTCTAATATAATGAATCCTCTTCTATAAATTCAACCAAAGGCATCGCATGCATTTTTACCACACTTTGAAGAGTTAGATAGCAACTACTTTGTTCTTATGATCCTTTTCCTAACCCTCTATTAAGAGACAACAAAAAAGAAATATTTAGAATTTGAACAACCTATGAAGTCTATGACTGTATGTGGCAGTTTCCAGCAGCTTAACAACCTAAATTAAGTCTCTTTCTGAACTTTCCTTATTGGAAAATATTAGTGGGCATTTAGGGTAGATTTTATCAACATTGGGCATTGATCAGCTATTTAGATTTTTCTGTCTATATTTCATTTCAGGGATTTATTACTGGACCAACTATTGTGCAATTATCCAGTTTGGAGTGTATAATAAATGCCTCTCCATAGCATCCCCTAAATAAAACAGTAACTCTGACAAAGTTTTCAACAAAGAAAATTGCTTTACAATTGATTTTGCATTACTGTAGACACACTTTTGCATTATGATGATTAAATTTATTTAGTACTTTGGTATGTTGGTAAACTCCCTTAAAATATGGGAATTTTCATATTATAGTAGCTCTGGCAAAAAGTTACTATAATGGCAGTTCTTGGTGGTGATAAATGTAATTGTAATTCTAGGCATGCGTATGTCTATATAAGTGTGTGTGTGTGTGTGTGTGTGTGTGTGTGTGTGTATCATTTCTGTGAAGAATCCCAACAGCTAGATGATATACATTATATGGTATAAAGCAAACGTGAAGTAAAAACTGCAGAAATTCTTATAAATCTAACGTGTCAAATAAATTATTTGTAGCAAAATCTAGTATCATGTTCATGGTGTCCATTAAAATATATAGTCTCAACACACAAATTGCTTCCATCCTTGCCTTTGAAAAGCATATGACAGCTGTGGTCTAGAGCATTTAGACCTTTATACACCAAATATTTTGGAGAAAATGTTATTTTTCATTTTTAAGATGTTGTCTCCACTTCAAAGGGATAGCTTCAAGTTTTGACTCAATAGTGAATCTAACATAAAGAGTTTCTTTAAGTGAGTTTATTCATCTCAGCAAAATCTATATTGGGCAATAATGAACATCTGAGAAAGTGCAGCACATCATTTAACACAGTTCAATCTTTTGGAGGAGCTTGAAATGGAAGATGAATTACCTTTTATTTCTAGAGCAAAATCTCAGTTAGACTTTACAGTCAATAATTGCAAAATACACATCATGATTTATATAAGTTTGTTGTTTAATTTGAACTAAAACATTTCAAATAAATAAATTTTAAAAATCAAATAACCATTCAAGCATATGTAGTTAAATATAATATGTCATTAGCTTGAGTGAAGACTACTTGAAAAAATGGGTATCAGAGTTTAATATATTGGTTTAAAATATGACAAATTAAGAGTGGTTAAGCCAGTAATGATGGAATCTGCACTAAATCTTTCTGTTCCTCATCTTTGGTCTTTACTACAGCATATACGTGGCTGAGAGGAATCCAATACATCTATCTGTTTTCCACTTCTGTGGGAAAAAATCACCATAGAGATTCTACTAATAATATGTTGGCTGTAATTGCAAAATCTGTGAGCACCAGCCAAAAATCCACAGGGAAAAAAGAAACAACATATACTGTTGTCAGCATCTGAAATCAACTGGCAATTCTACCTATTTTTATAGTCATTTTTTTGGTTTTCCATCATTTTTATGACCTTATCTTTAATGGGGACCAAAGTGAGTCCCAAACTTTATCTGTGCAATGACCATTTGTATTCCTAACCCTGAATTATACTTCATATCTTTAAAATAAAAAAATTAAAAATTAAAAAAAGAAAAATTAATTAAACTTCTTTAATATATTTGGTTTCAATTTCTGTATTTAATTTACCAGGAGAAATCAAATCTTATCAAGCATTTACTAATCATGTTAGCCCAATAAACTAAGGTACACTTTATATTATGAATACTAAGTTTAATGATACAATCAAACACTATTAACAAACTCAGTAACATTTAATAAATTTAGAGCTCAAATCTAAGTCTGTTATATATTCTAAGTTGAAAGCACATTAATATATTGGATTTTTACTAATAAAACAAATTATTTTAAATATTGCAAGTACTATTGTAGTTGCATATACATGCTATATATACAATTATATAGTATTGGTCTATTCTTGCTGCTAAAACAGAATACCATAGACTGGTCAGTTTATAATAATCAGAAATTTTTTGACTCACAGTTCTGGAGGTTGCAAAGTCCAATATTAAGATCCCTGGAAGTTAAGTGTCTGATGAGGAACTGGTCACCCCTTCTAAGATGGCACGTTGAATGCTGCATTCTCTTCATGAGAGAAACACTGTTCCTGGCATGGCAGAAGAGCTGAAGAGCCACAGAGAGAATCTACTTCCAAAAGTCCTTTTTAGAAGTCATTAGACACAACCATGAAGATAGATCTAGCCTATTCATTTCTTAATATTGTTACAAAGGTGATTAAATTTCAATATGAATTATGAAGAGGGCAAACATTCAAACAATTGTTTGTGTGTGTGTGTAAATATATGCAAAGTCCGACAGTTAAGTTCATGAATCCTACGAGAAAAAGTGCTTACATAACTCATTGCTGAATATCACTGTGGTCATCTTTGAAATACTCACTTGAGAATGTATGTACTGACACCACCGTGTAGTCCACCCATCCAAGAAATTTGGAACTCTTTCTGGAATGGCTGTCAGAACTGTCATCATATTATCCTTGATGTTCTGAATGTCAACAAATGTTTTCCTTTCAATATTTCCTTCATCTTTGGGTAAAGAAAAAAGTCACTGGGGACCAGTTCAGGTAAGTAGGTAGGGTGTTCCAATACAGTTATTTGTACAGTGCTTCCAACACAAGTGCACAGTGATAAGTTTGCGAACTTAATTGGCAGACCTAACGCTATATATATATATATGTGTGTGTGTGTGTATATATATATGCACATATATATATATGCACACACATATATATATGCCTCAATACACAAGTAATACTAATGGGTATTTAATGTACCCCATCATACTTATGCATGACAACTTTCTAGGCATGAGCTACATCTGCCAAATAATGGGAGAAATTACAAAACACACTGGCCTAAGCAATTTGGGGTTTCCTTTGCAAAACAGTTAAGTTTAGCTTTATTGAGGAGTTGGAGATAACCCTTTCAGATGAGTGAATTTCCATGGTAAATAGTAAATTTGGTTAAGAAGAAAATACAGACGTTCAGAGGTGATAGATTGATTTTCTACTAATGTGGAGCCCCATACTGGACTACTTTTATAGGTTTGAGTAAATAACCATGAGATTTCCATATTTGATAATAAGATAATGAAGCTTTTCTAGAAAAATTTCTTTTTTGGAAATGCATAAAATACTTACTAAAATATATGACACACATTTAGAGTCACTGTTAAGCTTCTAAGAAATAAAGACAAATCACTCTCAGAGATCAAAATGAAGTATATCTTCAGAGACAAAAGCTATTATCTAAGCCGGGAACTCCCTACAGAATATGAAGATTTCTGCTAGCATAGATAATCCTTTGAAATAGCTTTGTGGGGAAAGTAGGCAGAAGAGAAAACAGACTAGATACCCCACACTAATCTATATCAACACCGGACTGTGAAAGCATTAACCAGAAAAGGGCGAAAAGTAAACCTCGGTAAATAGAGTAAGAACAAAACTTGTTTTAACTACACTCTGAATAGAAGGGGAGAAATGACCATCTAAATATATATGCTGCAAATTTGTGTTTCATGCATATTTAAAGACTTAATTCATCTCACATGCATAGAATCAGAGAGAGACAGAGAGAGACAGAAAGAGAGACAGAGAGAGAGAGAGACAGAATAAGAATGGTAAGGGCAACTATAACAAAACCATCAAGCTAATTGTGCATTTTAAAGAGATACTCAATTGAAATATTCCTTCTATCCTGCATAAATATGCACAAATTCATTGAAGAAGAAAATATGATACCAAAAATTTTAAGGATTCTGACAAACAGAATTTAGAAAAATATTATATTGAAGTTCTCTCCATGTTTGATTTCTGGGGTTTGAATCAGTAATATATGAATATGTTTGGATTGCATATGTTTTGCATATTATTTCAGTGAAAGAAAACTTCTTGAGTGTGTTTATTCAACTCAGATATATAAAAGTTTTTTGAACATAAACATGCTTATGAACCAGCTGAACCTTACTATTATTCTTTCTTCCTAGGAGAACTTACAAAATAAAAAGAAATTTGTTAAAAATATAAAGGCCTGGGTTAGATAGAAACAAAATTAAAAG
>CAUYQG010207163.1:0-13294 GCA_963574415.1 Tarsius wallacei
CTGCTGTTATTTCAGTTATCAGCTCCTTCCTATCCTCCTCTTGTTTCTCCTCAATTCTTTTTATTCTCTCTATTAATGTCTTGGTGTCTGGGTCTATCATAGGTGACCAGTCATTCTGGGGGCTCTTCATTGTTTGCATTCCGAAGTCTGTTTTTTCAGTGTCTGACCTCCCAGGGGTCTGTGTGAGACCCATATTCTTCTTTTGTTTTTTCTTCATTTGTGTAGATTTTCCTCCCCACTTTTTCCTTTTCCCCTCCCCCTCCAATCTTCTTTAATTCTATTGTTCAGGGGTGGAGGGGTTGCTTCTACTTCTGTTTGTTCAATCTCCTGTTCTTACTTATGTATATCCTCTGGTTTTGTTTAATTCTGGACCTGGGCTGTAGGTTGGGGGCAATCCTTTTTGCAGTTTTGAGATTTAATTGAGGGGGGAGCTGTGATTCAAAATTTATCTGCAGATTCCAGTATCCACCAACAGGTGTATGGATGATCTGGAACCCACTTCCCACTGCCTTGCAATCTGTCCATGCAGTGGGGTTATAGATTTACTCCCTGAAAGCAAAATGAGGCAAAAAAAAAAAAAAAGGAAAAGAATGGAACAGGGTGTGGGGGGATAGGGAGGTGGAGAGAGAGAGAGGAGTAAGAGGGAAAACAGACAAATGAACTGATTAACAAATGGAAAGAGACACAGAGACTGATATTAGTAAAAAGAAAAACACCACCACCATCAACAAACAAACCAACAACCATACAAAAAAACTAAAACATACATTCATACAAACATACAAACTAAACAACCTCCTTATTGGTGTGCTATTCTGCTATGCAAAGACGGGGTCTGATGAGAAAAAAATATAGAATAGAATAAAGTCAGTAAACTAACAGAACCAAAGCAAGTATAAAAATGTTACTGATAACAGTAAGAGGAGAAGGAAAACAAGATAGGTAAGACAAACAAAGAGTTAAAAATAAAAATTAAAATGGGGAGCCAAGCACACTCTGAGACTTTTTTTATAAGTCCAATATCCTTTCAGCTCTGATTTCTACCTCTCTTTGCAGGCTGGTAGATTTGTTCACAATTAGGATCAGTTGCCCCTGGCCTGCTGTGGAGGGTGGTTCAGATCTGGACTGCCTACCAAATCTGCCACTCAGATCTGGCCTGTGTCTATTTAGCATGGGGGAGGAGCTTCTGTCTTACCCATTTTGATGTTGTTACCTTGGATCACAAGCTGGGAGGTGGGCAGAGCCCATCAAAGCTGATCTCTTTTCTGCTCCAGCTGGAGACTGCCAAGCGATGTAGGTCGGGCTGGGTGGAAGTCGGAGGCCAGCAGCGGTGGCAGCCGCTGCTCCATGGTGTGTGGGAGGGGTTCCACAAGCCTGTCCCCAGGTGGGGGGGGCATGGCAGCAGCAGCGGGGGTGACAGTCTCAGTAGTGCAGTGCCTGGGTGGGGGCTTCATAGTCCTGGAGTTGTGAATTGACTCAGACAAGGGCAGGACTGCAGCGGTGGCAGTGGCAGCGGCTGCCATGGCTGAGGCAGCAGCTAAGGTGGTCAAGGTGGCTGCCAGCAGCGTTTGAAGAGCAGGGTGCAAACAATGAGACCCACAGCCCCCATGGGAGAGTGAGAGTCTTTATGTGTTCTCTTATGCAGAGGGTCTTATGGACCAAACTGCCCTGTTGCCATCTTGCAGGAAGTCTCAGTTTGTTAGTTCTTGGTGCTGCAATGGCTCTCCAAAGTGTACATCTACATTTAACTTAATTATTGTAGTGATGAAAACCTAGATTACTAGTAACTTCCTGATATTACTAATAACATTAGAATAAACACATATGCACATAGTGCCAAGAGAATAATAATCAGAGAGAGAGAAAGAGAGAGGGAGAGAGAGAGACCACCACAAATACATATATATAGCTTTTGCATGCATATTTCTACTCAGGAATTAAGTATTCACAGATTATGTGAATACTTAATTTTCCTTCACACTAACATACTCACTCATATATATAGCTCTGTTGTAACATTAGACGTTTATAGAAGGTTTTTTTTAAAAACAAACAAACAAAAAAAAAACCTGCTACATCTATTCAAATAGCTAAAATTTAAAGGGTCAAAAATACCACAGTTATCATTTTTCCTCATAATCTTACCAATATATGACATTATTCAGATTTATAATGTCTGTCATTTCAGACTGAAGTCTAAAATTTTATTCTTTTTAACTTTTCCACAATAGTCCCTTGATGCTTTTAGATATTCCAGTATCATTCTCCACTTCCTCTGTATGAAAACATTTCTATTGTGTCATTCAATTAACTAAACTATTACTTTGATGTAATCATTCAAATTGATATTTATAGAAATGGCTTTTTGATTATTGCTTCAAATGCATTATTCCATACCTAGGCTACAAGAATATTTTCCTACATTTTCTTCTACTAGCTTAAGATCGTTACATAATGATGTGATGCGTAGATAAATTTTTATTTCATCTCAATTTCTAAAAACTTTTTTCAATTGATTGTGGGGCCACCTTCATTACATGCGGTATATATAGACACACATATATACACAGATGTATACATCTATACAAATACAGATCTATATACCATGTACATTTATGATGGTTAATGTGTTATACCTTAACTAATAAGGCAAATCATCCCAACCTTCTCATAACTAGTGTACATTGATGATTCTAATAAACATTGCTACTTTTATTGTGAAAGTCTCCAACCATTAGGAAAAGAAGATAAACAAATGACAAATAAATACAAAATTAAAAAACAAAAATTTAAATTAATGAAGACAATGTCAATCTATGACAGAGAATAATACTTAGTCACCCTACTTAAACTTGGTGATTAAAGAATATTTTATCCTTTGCAATGAATTTAAATTTAAAAGATAAAATGTAGTCAGGCATATAAAAACAAATAGAACTAGCCCTGAAAAATGGTCTCAATATTTAAATTACAAAAAAACAAAAAAAAAAATTAAAAGGCAAAAACAACCTAGATCCTGAGACTCATATAACAAGAGAGTTTTTTTGTTGTTGGGGGTGGGGATCGGGGGAGGTTTGTTTTGTGTATTTTTTTTCTTTAAGTAAATTAAATAGTTTAAGCACAAAAATGACATGATGTGTGTGTGTGTGTGTGTGTGTGTGTGTGCATGTTATTTTTACAGAAAAAAATAATATTATGTGAGAAACATGGATTAGACAAGGTATGGAGAGGTAGAGTGCTAGAATAGCTGAATAAGTTAACATTTGATGTTGATTTAGATTAGAATTCTGACAGTGAGGATCAAAACAAATAAGAATGAATGAGACATATTTTAATATAAAAAGTAAAGAGCCAATAATAAGATAGATGGTAACGATAAAGAATTAATCAAGAAGTTTCTCAGATTTTTAACTCTATCAGTTGGGTGGATGATAAGGCCATTCATATACTGTAGAAAGACTGAAGAAAGTACAGATGAGATGTCATCAGGCAAAGCAGCTCCATTTTGGACATATTAAGGTGAAGTTGTTGAAGCAGTAGTCAAATAAAATGGCTTGAGGAATGAATAGAAAGAAAATATATTGAATTGGTTTGAATACATAGCACTCTTGAGAATATTTGTTAATAGGTTCATTTAAAAAAAAGTATCACAGCCGGGCTCAGTGGCTCAGCCTGTAATCCCGCGCCTTGGGAGGCTGAGGTGAATGGATTGCCTGAGCCTGCGGGTTCGAGACCCTCCTTGGCAACTAGGTGAGACCTCATCTCTACAATAAATCAAAAAATCAGCTGGGCGTGGTAGCGCGCGCCTGTAGTTCCAGCTCCTTGGAAGGCTGAGTGGAAGGATCGCCGGAGCCCAGCAGGTCGAGGCTGCGGAGGCCGGGAGCGGCCACTGCACTCCAGTCTGGGCGACGGAGTGAGACGCCAACTCAAAAAAAAAAAAAAAAAAAATCACACAAGTACTGTGGCACAACTTTTGTTCCACTTTGCTTTCACTTAACTACAGAAGAGTGTTACCTGAAGAAGGAAGGGAGGGAAAAGAACTGTCAATTAATCATCCCAATTCAAAGGTTCTAAGCCATTTAAGAGAAAGAACCCTGAACTGAATCTGAAACTGAATTTATACCAAACAGCAGTTTTTAAAATAGAAAGCAACTCAAAAATGATAGGCTCTTCTTGCAATGTCATTATGGACAAGAAAGAATGATTATACTATATACTGGTTAAATCAGATAAAACACTTTAGATTCATATCCCAGTTATTCAAGGTACCTCAATAAGTAGTAAGTAGTCTTATTGTTGAGGTGTTATTTAATATTGATTTGTGAAGTTTTGTTCCTATCATAATATTAATTGTTATCTAGCTGTTTTGTGTATTTGTGCATCTTTTCCCCCCTCTGCTTCTCTGGGTGGTTTGATGGGATTCTGTCATGTCATCATTTGATTTATTTCTCTCTCCTTTGTGATAGTGTTTCTGTGAGAATTTTATACTCTCGTGTTCTTTTTTTTATGATGGCAAATATCAGCCTTTCATTTCTGCATTTAGAACTCTTGAATATTTCTTGCTTGTCTGTGAAAAAATGTATCTCCCCTTCATTTATAAAGTTTCCTCTTGCAGGATATGAAGTTTGTGATTGTCAGTTTTTGTTTTTGTCTTTCTTTGAGTACCCCGAAATATTGTATGCCAATCTCTTCCAGTTTATAAGATTTCTGCTGTGAAGTCTGCTGTTAGTCCGGTGGAATTTCCTTTATAGGTGACTAGATGCTTTTTCTCTTGCTAATTTTAGACAATTTTTTCTTCATGTTGGTCTTAGGCAATCTGTTGAATGTCTAATTATATTGTGGTGAAGCTCATCTTGTAATGTATGTTTTGACGCTTGTTCAGCCTTTTGTATCTGTGTCTAAATCTCTTGGTAGACAAGGGATGTTTCCATCAAGAATTTACCTAAATACATTTTCCAAACCTGTGATTTTTCTTCTCTCTTGGAAATGCCAATGATTTATAAGTCCAGTTGCTTTATACTGGATTTATAAGTCCAGTAGCCCCATACATTTAGATAACTTTGTTTATTATTTAAGTATTTTAAAAATTTTTTTTGTCTGACTGACTTAATTCAGAAGATCTGTCTTCAAGTTTTGAAATTCTCTCTTCTGCTTGGTCTAGTCTATTGTTGAAGCTTTTATACTTTTTTGCAATTCCGTCAATAAATTGTTTATTTTGAGAAGTAATCAACAGAGTAAAGAGATAACCTGAACAATAAGAGAAAATATTTTTAAACTCTACATCTGAAATGGGACTGAATTATAGAATGTACAGGAAACTCAAACAACTCAACAGAAAACACACACACACATAATCTTATTACAAAGTGGGCATAAGACATGAATAAACATTTTCCAAAATAAGACATAAAAATAGCCAACAAGTGTATGAAAAAATGTTCAACAACACTAATCATCAGAGAAATTCAAATTAAAATCACAGATATTGCATTGAATCTGTAGATCGCCTTTGGTAGAATGGACATCTCAACAATGTTGATTCTTCCTATCCATGAGCATAGAATAGTTTTCCAATTGTTTGTGTCTTCTTGGATTATTTGAGCAGTGTTTTGTAGTTTTCACTATAAAGGTATTTCACTTCTCCAGTGAGGAAGGTGTCGAGGTATTTCTTTTTTTGTGAATGGGATTGTGCTTTTTATTTGTTTCTCTGCCTGCACATATAAACTTCACAGCAACTTGGATGGATTTGGAGTCTATAATACTCAGTGATCTATCACAGAAACAAAGAACAGAGTACCACATGTTCTCACTCATAAGCGGAACCTGAACAATTACCACAATACTATAAGAAAGGAACTGGCAGTAGCGGGATACCACTGTGGTGGGGGATGGGGCACAACATCAATAAAAGTACCTGATTTCAAACCAGGTAAAGTGGGGACCAGAGAGAGACTCAAAATTTACCAGTATGATCAACTAATCCTGAATTGTATCCTATATCTTTAAAATAAATAATTTTTAAAAATCACAGTGAAATATTATCTTACACCAGTCAGAATAGCTATTATTAAAAGGACACACACACACACACACACACACACACACACACACACACATTTTGGTGAGGATACAGATCAAAAATGGTCAAACACTATTGATAGAAATGCAAATTAATACAACCTTTGTGGAGAATACTATGAATATTTTGCAGATAACTAAAAATAGAACTTTTATTTGATACAGCAATCCCATTACTGGGTATCTATCTCAAGAAAAAGATATCATTATATCAAAAGAATACCTGCATTTGTATGTGTATTACAGCACTATTCATAATAGCAAAAATATGGAATCAACCTAAGTTTCTAACAAGGGATAACTAAATCAAAAAACTAGAGTATAGTCCGGGCTTGGTAGCTCAGCCTGTAATCCCAGCACTTTGGGAGATCGAGGTGAGAGTATTGTTTGAGACCGTGGGTTCTAGATCCACCTGGGCAACTTGAGGAGATCTCTCTACAATAAATAGAAAATAATTAGCCGGGCATGGTAGCGTGTGCCTGTAGTTCCAGCTACTTGGAAGGCTGAGGCGAAAGGATCACAGGAGCCCAGCAGGTCGAGGCTGCGGTGGACGGGAGCGGCCACTGCACTCCAGTCTGGGGGACAGAGTGAGACTCCAACTCAAAAAAAAAAAACAAAACAAAACAGCAACAACAACAAAAAAACTAAAGTGTAAATACAATATAGTACTATTCAGACATAAGGAAAAATGAAATAATGTTTTTAAAGCACCACTGATGGCACTGGAAGCCATTTCTTAAGTAAATAACTCAGGAACAAAAAGTCAAACACTGCATGTTCTCACTTATAAGTAGGAACTAAATAATGTGTACACATGGATATAGAGTGTAGAGTAATAGACACTAGAAATTCTGAAGGCTGGAAGGGTTGGAAGAGAGTGAGGGATGAGAAATTATTTAATGAATGAAATGTACGTTATGCAGGTGGTAGGTATACTAATGACTCTGACTTCGCCAGTATGCATTATATTAATGTAACAAAATTGCACCGGTACCCCTTAAATTTATTTTTAAAATACTGTCTAATTGTTTTTCTTTCTACCAATGGCTCCTTTCTACCAATAGATTCCTTGAAAATATGGTTTCAGTTGTACTGTCCATAGGAATGATTGTCCACAAATAACTATTTTTTTGCAATATAAATTTATAGATACCAACAGTAGCACAGATAGTTATTTTTAAAGAAAAAAATTAGCCTTATCAAATATTTCTGAACAAAATAACACATCACCATCACTTGCATAATTTAGTATGTTATATAGATGACTGGTTGAAAAACCTTTTTGATTTATGGCATGAGACATAGGAATTGAACTGAATTTCCAAATTTGTTGAAATAAAAAATACAAAATTATGATAAGAATGAAAATGGGCAGAACAAAAGATACTGTTACTGTGACTACTGGAGTCATATAAGTTTGCTCAACCAGTTACATAGATACAAAAAAAAATCGTTAGCAGTGAGGTATCTACCTTGAATAAAGATAGCTACAATGTTATCCAAAGTTTCTAGAATAAATCATAACTGATTGATAGTCCTTCTCAAAATCACCTATCCTCTTTGAATCACATAAGTTGTAGAATTTTGTTGTTATTCTGTAGGGGTTTTCTGAAATACTATACCTTCAGCTATTATTAATTGCATCCCTAATGTATCAGGAGCTATATATTTTCAGAAGCAACATGTAACCTTGTCAGAAACACTGCTTTATAAAGTTGATTTTTTATCTTGAGTGCTAGTTATTGATCCAAATGCCATAAACAACCTGAGTTTAAACTTGTTTCTCATTTATCCTCTATAGTTTTTCTTTACTGCACAGGGGAAAAAAGCAATGGAGAGCATTTGGAATGCTGGACTGCTGCAAGAACTGTTAACACTGAGTGCAGCAGCACAAATAACCATACAACAAAAATGGCTGATGCCTTGCTTAGTCACAAGCTTTAAATGTCTTGTTACTTCTTCACAAATCTATTAAATACACTTACTTACACATATTAGTTTTTAAGATGTTCTGCCATTGGCAGAACAAAGCTTAAATTGACAATTAGCTGAGTATTTTTGGAAGCTTTTAGTGATTTCCTTGGATACAGCATTATTTTGCATTACCAAAATCTCATTATTTATCATAGATCTCCTAATTTCCCTTTATGTTTTCTTTGGAAAGAACTGCATAAGGCTCCACATCCTCAAGATTTAAACATCTGTCTGTGTCATGAAGTTTTTGAGCATCTGGGGTCACTCTTTGCTTTGTGCAGCTCTTTCCATTAAAGAGAAAGAAAAATTAGTCTGGTCATGGGTGATGGCTCACATCTATAATCTGGGAGACCAAAGAGGGAGGATCACTTTAGCCCAGGAGTTTGAGACGTCTCTACAGAAAACCCTCAAAAGTAACTGAGTACGGTGGGGCATGCCTGTAGTCCCAGCTACTTGGAAGGCTAAGGACAAATAATCAACTGAGCTCGAGAGGTGAAGGCTGAGGTGAGCCATGATCATGCAACTGCACTCCACCTTGGGTGACAGAGTGAGACTCCACTCAAAAAAAAAAAAAAGTATGCATAAGACAGAAAGAAAGGAATTTATGAATCATTTGAACATTAGCAGACCTCACTAGCCTGCTTTCTATCCTTCTCCTAAAACTCTCACTAGCTAAAAATACTGGAATGCTCATGGTTAGAAATTATCAGTGCAAAACTAGCAGGGCATTTGTGCTAAGTTCAAAAGCCAAGTGCATTATGTCTAACTATCTTATGTTGATTGAGCTGGAGATTATATAATCACAGAGACTAGTGTGAAGGACAGAAATAGTAGGCATTTGGGAAAAGGGAAAATAACTTGTTATAAGACAAAGCTAATAATTAAAGAGAAGGTCTGAGAGGAGCAGTTTTGAATAATGGCAAATCCAAGGGGTAGCACCTGAATGTGCAGCCAAGTTATCGTGAAGTTTAAAGATATTGTGGCACTGTAAATTAAATAGATAACAAAAGTGATTATATACATATGTGTGTGTGTGTGTGTGTATATATGTATATATATATATATATATGTCATTATTTCAAGGAATAGACTATAACTGAAGAGTCAACAAGGTTTTCAGGAATTTGAAGATATAGAAAAAAATCAGAGTTCTTTAGATGACTGACAAGTAAGACAAGACAATCAAACAACAAAACAGTTACTCGAACAAGTTTTCCTTAGTTTTACTATAATTCTCAGGTAAAAAAAATAAAATTAGACCTTTTTATGAAGATAATTTTTTATTTCATTTACACTACCATAAACCTCCCTCTTTTGTCAGGGACCTGCTTCTCAAGGGCTCTTAATGTCACTTGTCACTTAACAGAGTTTTTGTTCCTGGGTTGGCTTAAAGTCGTGTTTAATTTTCACAGTCTCTTTATTAATAATTAGTAGGTATCTCAAGAGACAAATCCTCATACCTTCTCTTAAAAAAAAGAGCTAATGGCTTTTACAGCCATTGCAAAAGCAAGTAATTTATGATAGAAAAAGCTATCTGATTGTTTCAGCCAATTTAAATTAAATTGAAATCCCTTTATATGAAACTCTGGCAGAATGTGCTATGAAAAATTAAGGTACTTCAGTATTAAATATGGGGTTAGTTTGAAAAAATAACAACATACCCTCTGATTTTCACTCATCAGTTAAGTTTCTATTTTTTTTTTCTTTTTAAATCTGTGGTCCCATGATTCATAATCTACATTACTTCACTTATTTTCTTTACTTTGTTAAAATAATTTCTTACTGGGTAATAATAATAACTGAAAAAAGAATGGCAGTACAATCAGTTCATTATATGAAAACTTATATATATCTTGCAATATTGAAGATTCAGGGGGTTTGGTAGCTATAAAAATGTCATTATTAGTGAGTTATCAATTTAATTACCAATATTAATCTTCTCCTAATTTCCCTCCAAATATTTTATCTGAGAATTATTAAATACATTTTAATATGTTTTGAGAAATAGAAGAAACATAGATTTTACATGAGAAGGGAAGTAAAGATTCTAATTATTTTTGTTTGTGTTGAAATACTTAAATAATTCAGTATTTTATTTAGTCAAAAAAAGCAACATTTAGAATACTCAAAGTCTTAGAGAAAGCATACATTTAGTGAAATTTACAACAATTATAACACTGACTTATTGTCAGGAATTATGCCAAGTACTCTTCATACATAAGACTAATTTAATACTCCCCACACCTCTATGCTTTAGATATTATTCCATCTTGCTGTTCAGAAAACTGAGCCTCCTAAAAGTGAAGCAACATATTCAAGATTTCACAAGAGATTTAGAATTAAAATCCAAAGTGAATTCTCATACTTATAGTTCTTGCTCCCAATTATATTGTATTACTTATGAATTTAAAAAATTAAGAGTGCAACCCTGTGCTAGAAGATGTTTACAAAGGTACATATCAACTAAAGTCACGTATTTAACCTCCTGTTTTTAGCAGCTTGACAAATTTTATTAAGAAATTCAATCATCAGTTTGATTCCACAGTGAAGATTGTTTCCCCCTGTAATTCATGCCTATTGGTGATATAACAAAGCAAAATATCTTATATTTTTCAAAAATGCACACACTAATTTGCTTGAAAAGAACTTTGAAAAGATAATTTCATGTAGTTCCAATAGTGACTTATTAAGTACATCCAGGCAGATACCTAAGTACATGTTTCTGTTAAAAATACATGTTTAGTCATAAAAACCTTATTTTTATATAATTTGTAACATATATCTAAAAGTTTATGCAGGAAATATTTATTCTATCTATAAGGAATTCCTTTTTAAAATCATCCTAAAATTATCATGAGCATCATTGTTTTCATACAAGCATGGAGTATTTGTTGTTTCTTTATTTAAACTATTAAAACAGATATTCAGATTTCTCTTATTTTTTTTTTTGAAGTGAAAATAATTGAGTTTGCATAGATATGTGTTAAACTTTCTCAATTAAACATCGTTAAGAACTTTTTCTTTTTCTTTTCTTTTTTCTTTTTTTTTTTTTTTTGAGTCGGAGTCTCACTCTGTTGCCCAGGCTGGAGAGCAGTGGCATAATCACAGCTACTCCAGCAACGACCTGCTGGACTTTGGCAATACTTCTGCCTCAGCCTTCCAGATAGCCGAAACTACAGGCTCATGCAATCATGCCCGGATAATTGTATTTATTGTAGAGAAGAGGTCTTGCCAAGTTGCCTGGGCTGGTCTCAAACCTGCGGGCTCAGGCAATCCATTTGCCTCAGCCTCCCAAAGTGTTGGGATTACAGGCTGAGCCACTGAGACCAGCAAGAGCTTTTTTATTAAGAAGTTTTAGCGATAAAATCTCAAATTAATCAATTTCTTATACCACAATTTTTTTAATTTAGGGAGGTATTCAAGAAGTCTAACAAAGAAGGTCTTAAAAATTACGTTTCCCAATTTCATTTCAAGCTTGCATGTGCTTATTTTTTAAACTGTATCTATTGATAATAAATTACTACAAAAATAGCACTTTAAAATAACAACTCTTTATTATCTTATATTTTCTGTGGTAAGATAACTGAGCATGGCTTAGCTAGTTCCTCTGCATTTCATAAGGCTACAATCAAGTTGACAGGCTGCATTCTCATGTGGAGGCTCTACTAGGAAATAAGCCACTTCTAAACCAATTTACTGACAAAATTCATTTTCTTGTAGCAGAATGACTGAAGGGACAGCTTCTTGCAGACTGGAGGTTGGAGACTTGCTCAGGTCCTAGAGGCCGGGGTTCCTTGCCATATGAACTCTCCCAGCATGGCCGCTTTATCAAATCTGCGAGGAGAATCCCTAGAGCAGGTTCACCAGATGTTTTCTTCCATAATGTAGCATAATCACAGAAGTGACATCTATCTTCTAAGGTTAGAAGTAAATCACAGACCCTGCTCCTGTAATGGCATGAACACTGGGAAGCAGAGATCGTGGGTGGCACACTTAGAATCTCTGCTCTTTACACTAAGTATAAATAAATATGTCCTCAAAAGATATTTTTAAATATGTGCTCCTAGAAATTTAAGAAGCAATTAAAACTCGTTTAGAGTTCAGGACATTAAAGCAGTCATAACTAAGTGATGCTAAGGTAGAGGGAAGGTATCATATTTTGAAAGTACAGCCCTCAACATTTCCGTGTTTAATCACAGTCATTCTAAGTTTATTACAGACATAATAAAGTGATGCGTTTTTGTTGCTTGACTTGTAGAATGGAATTCTAAAACTGCGTTTGCTTGTGATTTGGGAACATAAGTCTAATTAAATCCTAGCAGCGATCATTTATGAGTCAGTAAATCAGTTACTGACTTACTGATGGACTAAATACATTAATTAAAAAAATAAATGAAATGTGTATACATGGCACACATATTCACACTCTTCCCTGTCATACACATAACTAAATATAGATGATTTATGGATTTTTATAATTATTAACCAGGGTCTAACAAAAGTCCTAATTTGGATTTCTTAATACTACAAGCCTGTTTAATTTTTATTACTCATTGAACTTAAAGACTGAGGGGGAAAAGTTTAAAAGATTTTAGTCTAAAAATTGCATAGAAATATAATAAGGAGGGGGAGAAAACTTAAAAGAAAAAAAAGGACTTAAAATATAAGAACAAGCAATACTTCCTGAAAATCTGTCATGATGGAAAGCTAAAAAAGCCAAAGTCCTTTCTACATTGCTACCTGATAAAAGGATTATAGGATTATGATGATTCTGGAAAACAAAAACAAAAACAAAAAGAATACCAGTGAGATATGCTAAAGAAAAAGAAGCCATAATGTCTGAAACATTCCCTTAATACTTAAGGAAGATCACTTATTTCTTACTAAAATTCTTTCTTCAAAACATATCCATCATATGGCATAAAGAGAGAGAAATTTAGATGTAAAAGGAGATGGTCTGCTAGGTTCATAATATGTTCTATAAAAATTAGATGTAGTACATTTGAATAGTTTTATCAAAAATCAGGAAGCAGTTAGACAACCAAATAGTAGAAGTTGTCTTAAATACTGATGTGAGAATGATACTTTTAAAGTTTATCTACGGTGGCTCAGCCTGTAATCCCGCGCCTTGGGAGGCTGAGGTGAGTGGATTGCCTGAGCCCGCGGGTTCGAGACCCGCCTGGGCAGGCGAAACCGCATCTCTACAATAAATCTGAAAAATTAGCCGGGCGTGGTAGCGCGC
>CAUYQG010207174.1:0-10718 GCA_963574415.1 Tarsius wallacei
TTAATTGTTTATAGCTACATAACATCGTTCAATGCTTACATCTGAAACCAACATAATGATATATTACCTTTTGCTATTCTATGCTAATTCAAACTAGCTTTATGAAACAGTTGCTGTTATGGTTACACTCTCCTAGCACCAACTGGCCTAATTCAAACTTTACTTGCCCCCCTGAATCAAACTGAACTAACCACACTTCTGTAATAAAATAGTTACTAAAATTTTCTTTAATCCATACAAACTATTTCCTAAAACCTATATATATAAATTTCTTAAAATCACATCAAGAGAACCTGTGACTTGCACTAAGGCTCCTCAACGTGACTCAAAGTTAAACTTAAATTGTTTAAAAGCAAAAGGCCATAAACCGTGGAAAATGGGAACAATAGACTCCCAAGTTTATCTGTGTATGTTCCGGTCTCAGAGTTTTCTAGAGCCAGCAAGAGCCTTTCCTGGTAGCAGTGCCAAATGGAGGGAGGGAATGGGGTCAATAGCTCCTGAACACATCCTAGTGGTCTCAGAGTCAACGGCCCTTCCTGATCCCTAATGCTCAGTGGGCCTCTGTGGCCAGTTCCCAACACACAATGGCATGTTTAAGTAGTTGGCCAACTGATTTGAAAACTTAAGTCAATACTAAAACTCATACACAGAAGTTTAAAGAAATTTTGTTCATAATCATCAAAAACTGAAAACAACACGGAAAGAATAAACTGTTTTCATTCACAGAATGGAGGATAATTCAGCAATTAAAAGGAATGGGCTATTAATCTAAACAAGTATGGATGAATCTCAAATGCACATTATTAAGTGAAATAGGTGAGTCTGTAAAGGCAACATACTACATGATTCCATTTATATGAATGACATTCTGGAAGAGGTTAAACTAGATGGAAAAAGGACAGAAATTCCCAGTAGTTTAGGAGGAGCAGGAGAGTTGAATAGAATTAAGTGCAGGGGATTTTATAAAGTTATGAAATTATTCTGTTTCTTACTGTCATGGTAGATGTACAACACCATATATTTATTAAAAAACATGAAACCTTAAAAGAAATAGAGTGACCTTTATGTCTTAAAGTTAAACAAATTAATTATAAGATGTAGGGACCCCAGAATGGAATGCAGACTGTGTCAAAAAAACCCCGAAAAACTATTACAAGTAAATGGCATGATGTCACTAAAGGTGATGAGGGAAAAAAGAAGTGATCAAAGTAAATTTTAAAATGTTTGTAATCTGTAAAAATAAAGAAAAAAGAAAGTTTATCTAGGTATTGCTTGCTGGTTTCAAGTATTCCCCATAAAATATATAATATTACATGGGGATAAAGTATAAAAATTCTGAAACCACTGTAATGTATACTGAGATTTAACAGAAAAGTACATGGATAGGTTATAGTGGGAGGTAGGTTCATCACTACTGGACCTCCAGCTTGCAGATAAACAAGAAGAGAAGGCCAGAATCATACACATATACATGAATTATAGAGAGGGTCAGCAGAATAAACACATACTTAAAGTAGATATAGATTACCCTAGTCAGTTTGGATAACAAAATACCACAGACTGTGTGTCTAAAACAACAAACATTTATTTATCATAGTTCTGGAGGCTGAAATCCAAGATTAAGGCACCATTATGGTCAGATTCTTGGTAAAGGTCCTCCTCTTATTTCACAGACAGCTGTCTTCTCTCTGTGTCTTTGCTTGGCAAAAAGACAAAGGTCTAGTCCCTTCATTTCCTTATAAAGGCTCTAATTTAATCACGGGGGCCTGTACATTCATGACCTTATCTAACCCTAATTTTCTTTCAAAATCCCCACTTCCAAATATCATCACATTGGGAATTAAGGTTTTAACATATGAATTTGGGGGTGTTGTATACATATTCAGTCCAGAGCACATATATATAAATGCAGACTATATATAATTTATATGTTATATATAATGCATATACTGTATGTATATGCATATATACACATGTAACACATACACACATATAATATATGCACATTACAAATATGTTTATAATATAAAAGTATATTTTCTGGCTCTGTCTGCTTCAAGGTACTAGAAACAATGACACCAGAGTAGCAGTGAGTACACACAGCATTCATGTTTTGTTTTCTGATATGATTCTTCTATAAAAAGAATGAATGCTCCTTAGAGAAATGTATGATTATGTCAGGAGGTTAAAAGAAAGAAATCCCACGGCCACCAAAAGAAGACTTTGAACAAAACAATAGTTAACATAGTATTGGATTATTACTCAAAGTACAAATAATCAAGAGTTCAAAAAGGATAAATATAAATGATTGAATACATACCTAAATGGGGAAGATACACAAATCTCTTGAGTAGAAAAATTTCAAATATATATAGATACTTCCCTTCGAGAAATTGAAGCATAAGCCCCCACTCTTTAAGGAGTGTGGGCTGTACATAGTGACTTCCTTCTAATAAATAGAATGAAAAGTAAGAAAATATCAGCTTTTATGTTGAGGTGAACATCGGCAGTGATAAGTCATGTGAATAGCAAGTATCCCTGTAATTATGTGACAAAATAACCTCTGTGGTTTTCCTCCCCCAAATTTGTGACCTTCTCTCCTTTTTAAACAGATGAAAACATGAGACAAATACACAAACATTCTACATAGCAACTGGCTAGTTCTCCTCAAAACTCTTATTGGGACCCAGAAAATGATACCCTAAAATGACGGCCTCAGAAGATGCTTGCCTTCCTTCTCTAAACCCTCATTCTCTCCTGAGGCAAGGAGAGAGGAAAATGGAGTCAGTCAGGCTTTCTCTCCTGGCTGGAGCAAGATAGTGCCCACTTAGATCATGGTCCACAGGAACTTGTGACTAAGCAAACTAATTTAACTTGTTAACCATAACTATGTGCTCATAATCTGACTGTATGCCACTATTGTGTAGGTACACTTAAAAGCAGACAGGGACAAACCTCAGGGTAGAGAACCTGTCCCTTTGTAATCACCAGCTGTCATGATTATTAATAAAGAGTGCTGTTATTATGAACTTGGAGCCTCAGTTGTACTTTGAGGAATCTGATGTGAGCCTGCGTGGGAGGAATTGAGCTGCCACAGCACACCATAGAAACTAGAATCCCACTTCCCCCATGGCAGGTCATGGAAGCCAGGCCCTTTTCCCCCAAAGTCAGTCAAAAAATTTAAAAATATCACTCCAACTTTCCCCTACCTTTCTGTGTAAAAATTGGACATAAAGTGTTTGACCTACCTTGTTTGAGTGTCAGAAGGAGGGACTACTGCAGAGATAGACTATGAAGAATATATACAAACAGGTCTCTCTGGGTTTATCCATTCAGTCCTTTAGCATTAGATTCCACAATTTTGTCCAATCATATTTCTACAAGGCTGTCCACACTTTGTTGTATTGAAACATAAAAATGGACAATGTCCTCCCTGTCCTTAGGTCTTCATATCTGAAGTCTCTCATGTCATATAAAATTATGGTCAATTAAGTTTTTCTTTTGCTAACCTTTGTTAGGGTGTCAGTTTTGACCCTTATGGTGGGGAGAAGAGGGAATACCCCTTTTGTGAACCTGTGCTGTCAAGGTCATCAGAACAAAGAGTCTGAAAAGCAGTCACAGATCAGAGGAGTATAAGAGCACCAAATGACTAAAGGTAATATGGTATTAAAGACAGAAACAAAAAAGGATGTTAGGTATAAACTAAGGAAATCTAAATAAAGTATGAACTTTAGTTGAAAATATTGTATCACTACTGGCTCATTAGTTGCAATAAATGTAACATAGGAATATAAGATATTATTAATAGGAGGGTAAATTAGATGTGTGGTATACTGGATATCACTGTACTGTTCTGACAACTTTTCTGTAAACGTAAAAATATTTTTTAAATAATAAAGTTTAAATTTTAAGCATATTGACATTGATTCAAATGTCTGCGTTTAGAATTTTAAGTGCTTGAAGTTAGAATAAAGTCAGGAAATTGCTTAATCTGAATTTACAGTTGGGGAACTATTTGTGTCTCATCTGAAGAGAGAAGAGAACAATGAAGGTTAGAAACAATTATCAAAAAGCATGCATCATCTTTATTGTACTATTTTTACTATTTAATATTATCTCTAATTCCTAAATCTGTAAGCAAAACTGCAGGGCTAAAATTTCATTTTTTTAAACTTGGTGTTAATTTTTTAAAATCTGCTATTTAGTGGTGAATTCAGGTGTTTATATGCAACCATACTTTGGCATTTTTTTCTCTAAATGTAAGAATACTAACCATTTGAACCTGGGATGCCTTTTGTCTGGTTAGACATGACTGGGTATTCTAATTAGATATCAATTATTAGGGTGTATGCTGCTGTATTCTGTTTCTAGCTTCTCTAATTGGATAGCAGTTTCTGGTATGCCTACATGATACAGTGTGCAAAAATATAACAGTAACTTTTTTTATATTTGACCTTTTCATGGTAAAGTGAAATAGTAGGATATAAAGAATTTTTCTTTGAGTTTGTTTTGAAGTTGCAGTATGTCTACCGGCAAAATACAGAAAGTAGGCAGACTCTACCCTGTGACTTGTTTTTGTACAAACTTTATGCTAAGAATATTTATTATAATAGTAATCCCCCAAATTTCATGTCTATCTGGTATCTGTTAATATGACCTTATTTGTAAATAGAGTCTTTGCAAACGAATCAGGTCATACTGGACTGTGGTAGGGTCTAAAACCAACCACTGGTCTTCACTTCTCTTTTAAGAAGTAATATAGATGCATAGAAAAAGTCCACATGAAAAAGGAGCAGATTGGAATAATGTATTTGCAAGCCAAAGAATGCTAACAATTGTCAGTAACATCCAGAGAAGCAAGAAACAAGGAAGAATTCTTTCCTAGAGCCACTGGAGGGAGCACCCAGTTAGCACCTTGATTTTGGGCTTTACCCTCAAGACTGTACAAATACATTTTTATTGTTTTAAGTCACTCAGTTTGTGATCATTTGTTTCTGAAGTCCTAATAAAACTAATACATTTAAAGGTTTGTAAAACAAAGAAAATGTGACAGACAACACATGTGGCCCACCAATCCTTAAATATTTAAGAAAAGTTTGTCCACTTTTACTTTAGAGTTTTGCTTTAAGCCTTTCAGTGGAATAGTCTAGAGTAGCCTTTAATCTAGTGATAATTTGCCTCTACAACTGAAGTTTGACAGTTGCAGAATCTTCTTTTGGTGCCCTGGGTGATGAATTAACACTCTATGCTCTAGTTGGTGAAATACTTCTCTGTCCCTTGTGAGTTCTTTGTACTGCCTTGTGGAGTATCATGTGACACATTTGTACTCAGCCGACTCAGTGAGATCCCTGTGCATTTTTCCAGCATTGCCCCTTTCTGTCTGTAACTCTGTTTTGTATCCTACAGCCACCTCAGCTTCATCATGCCCTGTTGGGATTCTCACCTTTGCTCACTAAATCTGGAATGTGTTATCCAGCAGGGTGAGGTAAGCCTCACGGCAATCTTGTGCCACTTGTTGTCCAAGGTCTGCAATGTTTTTTAATATATGTTTTCCTAACTTTCCAGCTGCATACAGGATAAATGTAAGATTGACCCTGTTGCTCAAACATGGATAGAAAGAAAAGTCCTCTTATCTTTTATAGTTAGTCTTTTAAATGATGACCAGTATACTTAAGTACAGTAAGAATAATTATGATTCATATTCTAAATCTAAAATGTTATAGGACTTCTTCCTTATCTAATGCCAGAAGTGTCCATTTAGTTTTGTAAAACTCATTCACAGCCTGGTTCTAAACTGCCTGTTTGATGCAAAAGATGACTTTTCAGGGAATGTCTTAAACCTAGATTTAAAAAATCACTTTTTATAACAGCTCAGAGGTGTTAATGGCTGTCTTCCATCCATAAAAAAGAAATATAATATTTAAACTCCAACATATTGGACCAACCTTCATATTGGACCAACACATATTCCATTGAAAGCTTTAAAGCAAAACTCTAAAGTAAAAGTGGACAAACTTTTCTTAAGCTGTTATATTTCTTTTGCTTGTTTGTTTCTTTGACACTCTAGGATATCTACAAAAATTTCACATTTTGTATATACCCAAGTTTCTGATACTTCAACAAAGTCCCAAATTGGCCTATAAAATGGTGCACATGAATGGAGTTAGGGAGTTATATGCAATTATGTAAGTCTTCCCAAAAACTGATTAGTAAAATAACAAAATCCTTTCATAATACTACATTAGCTCCTGGAGGGCCTACTACACTAGTCTGCTTCTATTCAGAACAGTAATAGATTTATTCCTCTTCAAGGAAAGTTTTTTTAATTTAATTTTCTATTAAAAAATTTAAAAATAGAAATCTAACAATCTTTAAACTCGTGTGTTTCTTTGTATAAATGAATGGTTTACACAGTTTATCTCCTTTACTACATTATTATCAATGCAGTTTTGCAAGAAAACATAACTTTCGCAAATTTTATCTTAAAAATAAAGATTTTACTTTTCTGATAGCCTTATATGTTATACGTTTTATGTTTGGGAAAATAAAGAGCATGAAACATTTTCAGTTGTAAGTTGTAGACACTTCTATGGTTAATTTGTGGTATAGTCCCATATTGTCTCTGTCCCTTTCCATCTCTTTCTCTTTATCTCATTCTCTCTCAAGACACATACATACATCCAAAACATTATGTCTCAAAGAAAGCAGATAATAAAATAACAACCAGCATGTAATGAGCAGTTACTATGTATCAGGAACTGACTTAAATGCTTTATAAAATCTACCTCATTTAATAGTCAAAAAATCATGAATCCCATCCCCATGAAAAAAAATAAGGTTTAGATAAGTTTTCCATCTTAGTAAAGGAAGGTTGAAGCAAGATTTGAAAACTTCTCCATGGTCTCATAAAAAATATTGTAGCCTATAATTAGATGTAATTCAAGAAGTGTTTAGTGGCTAACTTGTGTTCAGTCTTCAAGACTGCAAGATGGTTTGTCTGACATTTTCTTCAGTTTTATGCACTGAGTTTTCCCCATTTTCCTTTTTATAAGAACTGTTTTAACTGCATGCCATTAAACATCATACAATTTTCTTTGTAGATAAGCTACTTTTTATTGTATTCTTAGAAAAAAAATTACTAAATTGTTAGAAATAGTGTAAGAAATTATTACACAATGTTATAGTGTCTCTGTCTTTCTGTTTTTAAATCCTTCTTGATGATGCATCTAATTGAAATTATTATACTAAGTTTAAAATACAAGTCAAGGGCAAACACATCATAGCTTGAATACTCACTTGTTTATCCATAAGTTGATTTTAAATCTTTATGCTATTATTGATTAAAATTGTGTTTAAAACTTAGGTAAGAAACTCATTGCAAATGTAATGAAGTGGGGTCTCCTTGAACAGGGCTTAAACAACCGTTAAAAAAAATTCCTTGGTAATTGTGATGTACAGTAATGTTCAAGAGCCACTGATTCATGCTGAGGCTCTGGTACATAATTTGACTCTATCCAATTTCAATAGATATCAAAGACAAAAATTTGATGTAACTTACAAACTTTCTCTCTCCCTTGCCTTTTCAGGGTGACTCTACATTTTCCAGTTCAATAAAATGCTATTTTATTAGTTAGATATATTAAACTAAATTAAGTCAGATAATACCAGAAAGTTAGTTATACAAACATCAATATTCTAGCTTCCTGTCAACATAAAGTTACTGTAGTTGTAGATGTTTTATATTAATGTTACAATGGGCATTCTATGCTTTATTTAAAAAACTGAAGTAAAAAGTTAGATCATAAAAATGGAAAAATTGTTAGTAGTTAACACAGTGATTCACCAAAAATAAAATATGAATTACCAAGATTGATTAGGTCATTTTTCAGACAAAAGGTAAGCAAAGTGGTATATACGATCAAACCCGAATAATCACTGTCAACACAGTTGGATATTTACTTTAATTACAAACAATATATAGTGATATTCATTCATGCAAAGTATACAAAGAGGAACCCCCTAAAAACAGAAATTATAAAAAATTGCATATTCTTAGATGTTTAAACTTCAGTTACCTTCAGAGTACTCTCCATTTGATACAATACACCTATCAAGATGCTTTTTTCACTGCTCAGAGCAGTTTTTGAACTCCAATTTTGATGCCTTTTAGTGCTTCTTCTGTTTTTTGTTTCTCCTCTTGCACACTGGCAAAACATTTCCCTTTGAGGAATTTTTCATCTAGGGAAAGAAGCAAGCAAACAAAAAGTTGCTTGGGGCAAGGTCGGGTGAATAGGGAGGGTGGGGCACACGGGTCATGCCCTTTTTGGTCAAAAACTGCTGAACACTAAGCGTGGTGTAGGCAAGTTGTTGGTGTGAATCACCCATCATGAAATGGGCAAATGCGGTGAAAGACTCTTCAAAAAACAATTCACTGAAGCTGAACGCAGTCTCTCATAACAAGGCTAGCTGGTACACTGATGCCGATGGGGTCCTAGAACGCAAGGGAAGCCTTTACTATAAGTGGACCATCCTTCAAAAGATAATTCCGTTTTTTTTTTTTTTTTTTTAGGAGGGTGCCCCCCCCTTATATATAGCCTTATGGAATCATCACAACAAATAATTTTAGAATAGTGCTATTATTCCAAAAACAAGCTTCATATCCATCTACAGTTACTCACCATTCCCACCTCGTCTTCTAACCACTAATCTATTTGATGTCACCATTGAATTGCCTTTCCAGAAAATTTTATAAAATGAAATCATACAACATATATTCTTTTATGTGTGGCTTCATTCACTTTACATTCCTTTTTTAAATTAAGCCATGTTGTAGCATCTATCAGTCCTTCATTATTTTTATTGCTGACTAGCATTTAACATCACATTTTGTTTATCCATTCATCAGTTGATGGGTATTTTTATTGTTTACTAGAAGACAAAATTATCATTTATGTTAAAATCCTAAGAAAGGTGCAAAAGACTAATAGAAATAATTGAATTTACCAAGATGTCATTTATAAGTATAAATGTGCATGAATATAATTTTTAAATAATATAACAATAAATTAAATTTTAGGGCAAAATGCTATTTACTCTGGTATCAGAAAATAATAAATACTTATGGTTAAATGTAACAAAACATCTATAAAATCTGTATACTAAAATCTACAAAATCTTGCTGTGAGAAGTCAAAAAATAAAGAAAGAACATGTTCATGGATCAAAAAATTCAATATTTGTTAATAAGTTGGGTATCGTGGAATTGATCTATTGATTCAATGCAATCTCTGTCAAGATCCCAAAAGCTTTTAGAAATTTAAATTTCCATTCTAAAAATTTTATAAATATATGAAGTACCTAGAAGAGCCAAAACAATTTTAAAATTAAAAAAAAAAACATCTGAAAGTATGAATTTCAAGAATTATTATGAAGATATCTTTAGGCAATTAATTTTACACAAAAATTAATATGACATTCCATGAGAAGGAATTTTGCTTTTTATCATAGGATGCTGTATGACTTAATAGCTATATGAAAAGTAAGCAAAGTAAAACAAAACACAAACCTGCCCCTTAACTCACACCATACACAGAAATAAAGGACTCAAAATAAAGCTTAATTTAGAAATTGAAATAAAGATCTTCCAGGTTATAAATGATACATAGAATAACATCTTTGTGGTATTAGAGTCAACAAGAATATTGTGGATAGAGGACAGTAAGATGAATCATGAAAGAAATTATGATAAATTGTATTTTATCAAAATTAAAAAATGATCTTCAAATTATTTTATGAAAAAGTACTACGAGAAAATAGTTACCTCATGGTGCTAATCTACAAAACATAGCTCAGGACCATATGATACCAATTTGTATTAAGGTACACCACCATATATAATTAAAATTACCAAATTTAACATGAGTCACATAGCTGACTCTCAGTTTTGGTTATGCTATTATTTCTCCCCTTTGACTTGGTATTTATTCAAAATGATAAAGTAGATAAAAATATCTAATTTAATGAAATATTACTTTGTTTATAAATTGTTATGCTGCTCTTATTGGAGTGCAAAACTGGCATGGAATTTTAAACTGTATGGAAATGAAGGGAAAGTTTAAACTTGGTCCAAACACGAAGATTTACTTCTAAAAAAAAATTCTAATTTTAAAGATGTGGGGTACAAGTCAGTTTTAGGTTTACAATTGTTCATTATGCAGGTACCCTTGTTGATGAGGTGTGCCCCCCCCCCCAGGAAGTTTCACACTACTGGCAATCCTTTTCTTATAGTATTATGATAATTGTTCAAGGTCCATTTATGAGGGAGAATATGTGGTACACAGTTCTTTGTTTCTGTGATCAATCACTCAGTATTATATACTCTAAGTTCATCCAAATTGCTGTGAAGTTCATAATTTTGTCCTTCTTTATGGCTGTGTAATATTCCAACATGTATATGTACCATATATATATTTTTTAAATCCAGTCCTCTTTTGATGGGCAGCACAGTGGGTTCCATGATTTTGCTATTGTGAATACTGCTGCAATAATCATGGGCATGCAGGTATCTTTTTCATAGAGTAATTTGAATTCCTCCGGGTATATTCATAGTAGGGGGCTTATGGGGTCATATGGAAGGTCAATTTTTAGATCTTTTAGGAATTGACACACTGTTTTCCACAGTGGTCATACTAGTTTATACTGCCACCAACAGTGTAGATG
>CAUYQG010207178.1:0-22226 GCA_963574415.1 Tarsius wallacei
GATTTATTTACTTACTATATTATCCTCCGTTATGGGGGGGGGCGGGGCGGGTCTATGTGTGTGGGGGGGGGGGTGTGTATTTTTGTTTAAGCCAGGTGGCCTGGGAGTGAAGCAGTACAGAAGCAGTAAGCAGCTGTTTAAATGATACATTTAAACAGCTGAATCAAGATGTACTCAGGACCTACATACTCCTGAAATTTTCATGTACTGCTCTTATACATTTCTTATTTAGAGTCATGTTAGTATGAGGAATATTTGTTTTAATCACTTTTTATTTTGTTTATTTTTAAACTTTTAGATTCAAGTGTTATATGTGCAGATTTGTTACATGATTATATTGCATAACAGTGAGGTTTAGGCCTCTGTAAGCCTGTCACCCAAGTGGGTAGTATGGTATCTAACGAGGGGTTTTTCAACCCGTATCCCCCTCTTCATCCTTTCTCCCTTTGTGCATTCCCAGTGTCTGTTGTTTCCATTTTTATGCCTGTATGTACCCGTGTTTAGTTTTCACTTATAAGTGAGGACATGTAATATTTGGTTTTTTGTTTCTGTGTTAATTTGCTAAGAATAATGGCCTTCAGCTTCATGGAATACTATGCAGCCATAAAAAGAATGAAAAATCCTCAGCCAATAAAAGGAACTTATTATTGACTTCTGTATTTATTTTCTAGAGCTGCTAAATCAAAGTGCATGGATTGAGAAAGCAGAAATTTATTGTCCCACCGTCTGGAAACTACAATTAAAGACCAGTGTCAGCAGGGTTAGTTCTTTCTGAAGCCTATGGGGAAGAATCAATTTCATTCCTCTCACCCAGCTTTTGGTGGTGTGCTAGTAATCTTTGGCCTGACTTGGCTTGTAGAAGCATCTCTCCAATTTCTGTCTTCATCTTCACATGGCATTCTCTCTTTGTGTAAATTTGTTTTCAACTTTCCCATTTTAATTAGTTTTGGACCCACCTTAATGATCTAATTTTAATTTGATTACCACTGTAAGAACCCATCTCTAAATAAGGTCACATTCTGAGATACTGGAGGTTAGAGCTTCAACATAAGAATTTGGGGGCGACATAGTTCAATACACACCAGCATTCAACCTAAGCCCACCTGGGCTGAGCCCTTTGACATTTCTAACCTGCAAAGAAATACAGTCTAAACCTAAACTGGAATTCAACACCCAGTTATGAGACAATCCCTTTCTACTCTCACACATATTTGAGAGTGACTGACTCTGTCGCCTTGAGGGTTCCCTTTTAGTTTTACTTTACTTCTCTGATTCTCATTCCCATGTTAGCTCCTCTCAGTCCACTGTTCCTTGCCACTGAGATGTGGCTCTCTTGGCTTCCTTGGTTCCAGGCAGGCATAGTGCCTGCATGAGGCTTGGGTCCCAGTGCTTGGTGAACCTCAGCAGCTATTCTGTTTTGGGGTCCATCCTTTGTATTATGTGGGTATGAACTTTTTAAGAAATCAGCACTCTCTGTCAAGAAGTGCTATTTCAAATTCTCATTCCCCATCCCCTGTCCCATGTCAGTGCCTTCTGGTAATTAGGGCTAGTTTGACAAACTCTTCCCTGCACTTTGAATAAGGGTGGCTTTGTCCCTCCCCTGTGCACCATCCTTCATGTCTGCCCCTCATGCAAATGAGTCTGCATAGTTGTGGGCAGAGTTAACAATTTCACTGCTTGCCGCATCTGCAATTTCTCCAGCAACTGCCTGAAGGTGAAAACAGGTTCAAAGGACTTCATTGTTATTTACAGTCTTGTTACAGGAACTAAAATATATTTTCTTGGTAAAACAAACTCTTTCCTTCACTGTTCTACTTTGAATTTATCAACTTGCTAAAGCTCATATAAAGTAATCCTGTGTACATATAATCAATTAAAGCTTTAAGTTAGAGCAATAGCATAGCTAGAGTACCAACTTTATGTCAGGGACTCTACAAAATGCTTTACAGATACTGCTTTTTTAGTTCACAGAATGTACTATTGTTTATATGTTTTAGAAGGGGAATCACTAAAATTTGTTGAAAGTTTACTATAAACTAGGCACAGTTCTCTATATTTCATATCTATATTTATTTAAACCTTACAAAATCATATGAGGTAGGTATTATTTGATTTAGTTAGGGGTCTCTTCAGGAAAAGAATGGCTCAAACTAAATAATGCAGAGACTATGAAAAAGTAACAACACGGAGACACCCAGACCAGCAATTGGGGTACAGTTTATCATTTGAGAGCCATAAAAATCTAAGGAAAAAGATATTCAAGGAGCTAGGAAGGAGCTGATACCCGAGTGGGCGCTGGCACTATGGTATATGGGCCAATTGGCAAGTACTGTAGTCCAGAAGGGATAAAGATGCTATCAAAAACAAAAAGGAGAAAAGAAAGACAAATTGTCTCTCTGCAAGACAGATTCTTAGAGGTGTGCACATCATTCTGTTTATATTACATTGACCAGATTTTAGCTTTGATCCATGCCTAGATGCAAGTGAGCCTGAAGAATTTAAATTTTATTGTTAATTATGCACAGTCATGTACCTAAATAAAATCTGGAGAGAAAGCAAATTGGAGGACAAAAAGGAGTTTCTGACATGCTACTCATCTGAGGAAACTTAATATAAGATATGGAAGAATCTGACATTAACTGGCTTTATCAATTTGGGAATCTATTAACTCTCTCCTTTTTAAAAGTTTATTCTTTAAAACAAAACAACTTTAATTCAGTTTACAGTGATACTTGATATAAATGGTTTGCTGATTTAATTTTCTTTAAGAAATGTCACTAGAATTTTGTATTGAAATTCAATTTCTGCATGTCAAACTCTGCTAGCTAAGTGTGTCTTTCTTTAAGGATTTGAAGCAATGTCTTTTAATGAAAATAACCTTAGGATTCCTGTTGGTCATGGTACATGAGCAATTTAATTTGATTAAGTTTAGATTCAGCGTCAATGAATACCTACTTAATGAACATCACGAAACTTATGTTTTGTGTGCTTGTGTGTTGATTGAAGTCCCAGAATTCAGACTGTCTGAGTTCTACTGCTAATACCATTACTAAAGCAGAAGTTCTCAAAGTATGTCATTCTGATGAGCAGCATCGGCAAATTCTCGGGGTTAATCAAACCCTCTAGAGTTGGATCCAAGAAACTTTCAGTACATTTTCCAGGTGACCCTTATGCATGTTAAAAATTGGGAACTACTGGTCTAGATCAAGTGAATTGACCTGCCTCTCTCAGAAACAATAATGGTAATTACATTTTAGAATTGTTTAAAGAGTTAAACAATGTCACATTGGTAGAGCCTTTAGCATAAGGGATGGCAAAAAGTGAAAGCACAATAAATTTCAATAGCTAATACTTGTATTACAATTAGGAGTCTTTGGTCTATTCTTACTAAGTAGGAAAAGAAAGTATTTGTTTATGATATAATAAAATGTAGTAGTTAAAGGCCCGGATTCAAACCTCAGCTCAACTCAGACCTTTGAAAGTTGCTAACCCTCATTGTTTCTGTTTTCACATCTGTAGAGTGAGAATAATAACAAAAGTGCCTATATCACAAACCTATTGTTAAAATAGATAGTTAGAATAGTTCTTTTCACATGTAGAGTTTTGAATTTAAATGTAAGTTGCTATTATTACCAAGCAATTGTGTTGGAAGGAAAAGTTTTTGTTGTTTTAATTTATTCCAGCATATTATTGCTCTTACAGTGAATTACTTTATTTCTTCTAACACTTATTTCAATAATTCCGTTTTGTTCTATTCCTTAAGAAAAAAATCTATTCCTGTCCCCAATCACTAGAAATTATTTAAAGTGTAGACTTTCTGTACTCTTCCACTGTTGATTGGTATCTAAGCACCTCTCCCAGTTGAATTAAAGCAGAGGAAGGATAAACTTAAGAGACTTAAGAGACTTTAAATAATTATAAACAAAAGTGATGTCTGCTCATTTTAAGGGCTCAGGACAACCTTAAACATTTTTAAAATGTTATTTAATTTCCTTTCACAGTTATGTGTATTTGTCTGCAGACGTGAGACTCCAGTGCTAAAGAAAATAAGGGTTTACCTATATAAAATACTTTTCTGAACCTTGAAAACCAATTTAACATTTCATGTCACTTTTAAAATTTCCCTCACTTCAACAAGAGCCACTCATGTTGTCTGGGATGTTTTGTAATTGAGTTTCTCAAGGAATATGTGACACATTGTGATGTACTGTAAAAGGATTTTGGAGTTATCCGTTCCTAGACCCTTCATAATCTGCTAAAAATATATTTCAGTGTCCCCTGACTGCGCCTCAGGAGGCCCTACCAACCTCATATTTCTTAATCTGATCTTATTTTCTGGTCATCAATTTGATTTCTCAGCTACTGGCAGCACTTGGTCTTCTTTGAATAGCCTCATGTCTATAAATCTTTATCTCTATTTTTTCAATTTTCCTCCCAGTCTATGCTGATCTTAACCCCTAAATTTTTATCACTTGTAGTCTGAATTACAGGTGACCTTTTCATTGCTATCGGTCAAGTTTCCACTTAATAAGACTGGAATGGCCCTTGTCATTTAAAGAAAGAAAAATGAGAAGTCCTGAATGACAAGTGGGGAATAGAATACACAGGGACAGAGGGAGGAAGGAAGGGGGAGAGAGAGAGAAAGGAGAAAGAGGGGGAAAAAAATAGCAAAGCAGTACTGAAAAAGTTGAAGGTTTCACTGCCTGTATGTTTTCTCTTCTTGTTTAATGTACTCCACTCCCTGTTTTAAATGATTGGTCACCATTTCTCAGAAAAAGTTAGAAATTGCAATCCCTTAATGAGCCACTGTGAATAAATTAAATACTTTATGTCATGAATTAACTATGATTTGCGGTGAAAGAAACTCAACAGTTTTACTACTGTTCTAAATGCACTTTTTTATAATAATAAAAAGTGAATCACTTATTCTGCAATTTTTGTGTAATTCTTTTTTAGATACTTTTAGAAAGAATTTGCACTTAATGACGCTTCAAAGAAACTGAGTATTTCCTTGTACAAAATACTTCCTGTCTAGTTCCTTTCAATCTTCACTGAACACATCAAATTTAATTATGAGGCTGAAGAGTACCTGATAAACATCATTTTGTATAAACTAAGCTTTTCTTTTTAAATCTTCACCTTCTCTCCTCCTGACTCACTGATAAATATGTCAGATTCGCAATTAACTGTGTAAATGCATGTAACAGGTATTTCAGTGATCCTATGGTAAATGCTACAACAATAAACCATAGATTTCATTGTCAGAATTTTTAGGTATGGAAGAAATAGATATGTGACTAAAAGAGAAGTCACCTGGGAATGATATTTCAACTTATTTCTTTAACTATGATTGTTTTTGACTAATGTAGGAATAAGCAATAACTCATGGGAAATGTTGGGAGAAAATGAATCTGCTACATAATTCAGAGTATTTCAACAACATGAAACATAATGCTAAATTAAAATAATGACAACCAGTGAAGTATGAAAAGAATTTTGATTTTTGCCTATATGAGGGAGCACCCCCAAAAAATCCCGGAATTATTTTTTGGAGAATGTGCGTCCTGTAGTACAGGCTTTCCTGCTAGATACGTGCTCTAGAAACCCATTGATATCAGTGTGCCAGCTAACATTGTGGTGAGAGGCTGCATTTGGTTTCAGTGAATTTTGTTTTTTTGAGATTCAGTGTATTCGCCCATTTCATGATGGGTGGGTGATTTATTGATGCACCTGTCTACACAGCACCGAGTGTTCAGCAGTTTTTGACCAAAAATGGCATGACCCCTGTACCCATCTTCTCTAGTCATCAGATCTCACTCCAAGAACCTTTTGTTTTTTTGTTTCCCTGGATGAAAAAAAAGCACTCAAAGGGAAACATTTTGTCAATGTGGAACCAAAAAAAAAAAAAAAAATGGCCAAGGCACTAAAAGGCAGCATCAAAATTCATGAGTTCAAAGACTGTTTTGAGCAGTGGAAAAAGCGTATTGATAGCAACAAACAAGAGTACTTTGAACGTGACTGAAGTTTAAGCATGTAAGAATAAACACATTTTTTTAATAAATAAATTCTGGTTTTTGAGGGGGGGTCCCTGCTTGTATGTGAATAAAATTGACATTTTTAAAATAATAAATTCTGTTTTTTGAGGCGGGTCCCTGCTTATATGTGAATAAATTGCATTTAAAGGACCTTGATTTGAATTCTTGTTCTACTGGTTATTTTAGATAAGAGGGTTGATTTTGCACAGACTTACTGAAATGACAAATAGAGCAAGTGATACACTATATGATGTGGTGTACTGGCCCCAGCCATGACGTTATCTTCTCCCATTCCAATCACTGCTGGTTTGCTTCTTGTGATTAGTTTGTAAATAAAGTCATTGTGTGATTCTATTTAATGACATTTATTGACAAACTGATATGTATCTAGACTTAGGCCTTCTACATTAAGTTATTTAAAATAACTTTCAATCCTAAGTGCCAATTTATAACAATTGTTGAGGAAAATGGCGTATATTCATAAAACTATTAAAGAATAAAATGTTTTACTATGTTAAATAGTAGTTTATAAAATATTAAAAAATACATCAGAGTGACATGGAATAAATTTGACTATTATTATTCAAATCATGTCTCAAAGTGTCTCAGTAAGAGGATCTGTAAGAAAAAATGCTCTATGATCAATCAAGGATCGTGGAAAATGCTGAATAGTATAATGTCATCTGGGAGATCCCATATGTGTATTCACATAGCAAAAGCCTTCAACAATTGTTCCAGATAATTAACTTTTTAAAGTATTTGTAACTGAAATAATTGGCATACAAATTGGAATATGCTTGATATGTATACAATATAAATATATATATATATATTTACATATTTCCTGTTAAGGAAAATAATTCTAGACTTTCAAGCAAAGAGATTTATTGTTTTCTGGGAAGCCCTCTTGAATAATTAATCAAGATTCCATAAGCACAAGGTAGTGTGTGTGTGTGTGTCTGTGTGTGTGTATTAAAATGTCAAGAAAAATGCCCATTATTATGAGCTATGCAAAAAAGCCACACTACCAATTAAACCATAATACTTAGATTTTTTTATCACAAAATTTTACTTTATATTTACTGAAATATAAGTTTTCATGGAATTTTATTACATATTATTTCTTTGCATTTGTAAAGTTATAAACTGTAAGTGAAATAAGTTGGTTAAGATTCTTCTAAAGAATTCTTCATACTTACAGTTTGAACTTTGGAATCTCTTCTTTACCTAGAGTCATAGGTGAAAACTAGACAATGAAAGTCAAATGCTAAGAAAGGCTGAGAAGAAAGTTTGAAGGAAATTAGATTTTGATGGTTCCATGAGACCAATCATGGTTTGCCAACTACTTATTTACAAGAAGAAATTAAACTGATTAGTAATTTAAGCCACCATTTGCCAAGTTGTCTGTTACTTTTAGAAAAATGCAATCCCAGTTGATACACTTGCCATTTTTATGAGTTATGGCTTTACAGGAGTGTGACTTGTTCTAAGTGTTTCTCTCTTTCAGCTATTAAATTAAGGCAGTAATTAGCTTTTAAAGTGTAACACAGGTGCTCAGCTATTAAAGTGAACAGTAAGAACAAGCTTTCTAGTGTGACCACCATTTTCCACACATGGATGAATGTGGAGTGTAGTTAAATTAAAAGAAACTTGACCATTCAAAAAAAAAAAAAATACCATGGTAGTTTAGGTTGTATCTCTTGAAGTCAGGTTAACAGAGGGATTTACCATCTGTCAATCCCAACAATACCAGGGTGTTTAAGCAGGAAGACATTGTGTAGCCTATCTCCTTCTGATTCTCAGTCTTCCATTCATAGCAGCTGGGAGTAAGAGGCCTTAAGGTTTTTCAAGGCTGAACTGTGATTTAAGAGTTAGTGTGGGAGTGTCCATAAGATTAGAGAGAAACAGCCGGGCTCGGTGGCTCAGCCTGTAATCCCGCGCCTTTGGGAGGCTGAGGTGAGTGGATTGCCTGAGCCCGCAGGTTCGAGACCCGCCTAGGCAAGCAAGACCTCATCTCTACAATAAATCAGAAAATTAGCCGGGCGTGGTAGCGCGCGCCTGTAGTTCCAGCTACTTGGAAGGCTGAGGTGGAAGGATCGCCAGATCGAGGCTGCGGTGGCCGGGAGCGGCCACTGCACTCCAGTCTGGGCGACAGAGTGAGACTCCAACTCAAAAAAAAAAAAAAAAAAGATTAGAGAGAAACATTGTAAATTTAAGTTAAATAAAAGTATAAATTATTTTATTTATTTATTTATATATTTTTATAAAACCCCAGCAATGTAAGGTTGCTGTTCTTCCTACAGACCAGCCCAAGTTGCTCTGCTATGGTGTAGCCTGCTCTTTGTTATTTCAATAAACTTGTTTTCATTTTCCAACTGAAACCCCAATGATGTATGGGGGGTGCTTTGCCTACAAAATGGTCTTCTTTCTGTTCCTCTTTCCTTTAATAAATTTGCTTTTGCTCACTCTTGAAGTCTTTCTTTCTTTTTTCTTTTTTCCGTAGACTAGAAAAGAAAGCTTATTTAGAAAGTAGTTGAGAACAAGTGTGGATCCACCTCTCCAAGACCGGAGAGGGGAGCAGAGTCTTAAGGAATGTTTGGCCTGAAGTCTTTCTTATGCAAAGCCAAGAATCCACTTGGCATCTTAAGCAGAACCCCAACTTTGAGGTTCCCTGGCCTGTATCAAGTTCAGGGGCAGGATGTCAGAACCACAGACTCAAATGGGAAACAGAATCAAGAGGTTTTCAGTAGACTGGATGGGAAAGATATACCCTTCAATAAGGCCTGGTGACTGATACCACTACCATTGCAAATTTGTAAAGTTGCAGGAAAATAGCAAAGACTAATATTCTATTACTGTCCAGAAGAAAAGAAAGAATGTGTAGCTGAATGTACACCTAAGATACAGTAAAATGTGGTGATAGGTCACCTAAGATACAGTAAAATGTGATGATGGGTGGGGTGTGATGCCTAACTTGTGGATTATTTGACTCAACCCTAAAATGAATTTTAGAGCAGCCGGCAAAATTTTAAAATTTTATTTAAAACTTTACTAATGAGGAGAGAAGAAAGAAGGAATAGTTATTTATGCCAAAAACCTGCCATGGGCAAGTTTCTCAAAAAGAAAAGCCACAATTGTTTTATTTTTAATTTAACATCTTACAGTTAAAAAAATTATTTTATAGGTCATTGCTGTCATGAAGTAGCCGTAATTCCTTATGAAATATTTCTATTCCTCAGGAAAATTTCTTAGAAAATATCTATTGCTTGGGAAAATTCCTTACAAAATGATGAGTAGCATCAGGCAATTTCTCCTTATACTTTTCCTTCACAGAGTATTCTTTGGACTCCTCATATGTCAGGTGGTGCTGGGTTCAATAACTGTCACATTCTTTATTGTCACGTGTTTATTTTCTTTGAGGCATTTATCACTTTCGGAACTTATTAACTATATTTCTATATCTCTTTAATGTTTTTTCTGATAACTGGAATGCAATTTTAAGAGAGTACAGATTATAGTCAACTTGTTCATTGCTGATTTCCCAAAATTTAGCACCTAGTAGGTTCAATATACATTTGCTAGATAAAGGTATGATTTATTAAGCAAAAAAAAAAAAAAGTCAGGATTTACGACTTGCCATTAATTTCAAGAATAAATGTATATATTTGAAATCACTGTGAAGTGACTTGAAAAATTACTTGGTGTCTGAACCTATCTGGTATCAGAAAAGTTTGTAGAATCGCCAGGCTCTGTGGCGCAGCCTGCAGTCCCGCGCTTTGGGAGGCTGAGGTGAGTGGATTGCCTGAGCCCGCGGGTTGGAGACCCGCCTGGGCAACTTGGCGAGACCTCATCTCTACAATAAATTTAAAAATTAGCCGGGCGTGGTAGCGCGCGCCTGTAGCTCCGGCTACTTGGAAGGCTGAGGCGGAAGGATCGCCGGAGACCAGTAGGTAGAGGCTGCCCGGCCACTGCACTCCAGTCTGGGCGACAGAGTGAGACTCCAACTCAAAAAAAAAAAAAAGAAATACTGACATAAGAAATGAAATTTTCCTGCTGAGTAGCTACTGAAATCTTTGACTCTACTTTTTTTTAAGATGTTCTAAATGTTTTAGTAATATGTTCAATTCTTCTATGTAGTTTCAAGGAACATATTAAGTTACTTAGATTTAGTGAAGAAAAGAATATTGTTACAATGGTCAAAGATGTCTTGGCTGCAAAGCTATATATACAAAGAGACTTAAGAACTTCAAGTGACAGTACAGCAAAAAGCATTGGTTGACTGATTTTTTGTTTTTCAAAAATCACCTGAAACCACAGATCAGTCCTTTGAACAGTAATCTTCAAATTCTTCATAAAACTTTTAGTAAAATATTTTTAGTCTTATTTATACACACGTGGTCTTTTGGACAGGTTCCAATGACAAGTCTATTCAAGCTAGAACTGAAAAAAATGATAAAATTTTACAGTCTACACATAGCCACAGATAAAAAGAAAACATTAACCAGTAAAGAACTGCTCCTTTGTTAGGGAGAAAATTGCAATTATTTCTTAGTGAGTTTACAGAAAGTATTTTTTTGTGTTTCTCTCCCCATTTCAGACTTATGGCTTGTGTATGGATTCTCATGTGAATATTTTGGGAAAAATAATTTCTCCACTCATTAACTTGGTCATTACATGCCCATATTGGACAATCACTATGCAAAAGCAAAGTGGTTTTTAAAAAATGGAAGTTTGAATAATTTCTCAAATTCCCATATCTGACCATTACTCACTTTATATACTTTTAAACTTTCCCCAACTACCACAACTATCAGCTGACAAGACTTGGGAAGTTAATATAAATTAATCTTGCTCTTTTTTAAAATTGTTTTAATTTTGGCGGATGTTGGACTTTGATATAGTACTTATAGTAAATATAATGTTTTTTCATGAGGTACTTTTTATATGCATATGCATCTGTTTAGTAAGATGATAGACAATTTGCTGGATGATGAATGGTTTAAAATGTATTACTTACACTTGTACATATGGACCTGAAATTGTCATCACTAGAGAACACCTTTAACATTTTAGTTATAGTGATACCTTGAGCTCTATGTTAAAATTCTGACATATTACTTTGGGAAGGGTAACTTTTTAAATTAGTGTTCAGCAGATTATGATCCACAGGTCAAGTGTGGCACATAGCCTAGTTTTGTACATAAAGTTTTAATGGAACACGGTCATGCCTATTTGCTTACGTATTGCCTGTGGCTGCTTTTGTGTCACAAGACTGAGTTGAGTAGGAGCAATGGTGACAATAGGGCCAAAACCTGAAAATATTTACTATCTGGCTCATTACGTGAAAAATTGCTGACTCTGTATCAAATCATTATTTACCACTATCCAAAAACTCAACTCTGCTTATCAGATTCGATAAATGCCACTTTGAAGAGAACACAAGTGAAAGGTAAAAGGGCAGTAAATGCCTGCTGCTGAAGCAGCTGGGGATCCTGGAGAGACACAAGAAACACAGGCTACCCCAGATGTACCAGTGAGGAAGGAGAGTTGAAATAAGTGAGAGTGAGAGAACCAAAATAAACTTCAACTCATTCATTTTGCCAGTTGGGACAAAAAACAGAGGGGGGAATTTATTTTTAATGCAGATTTTTAAAGTAAATGTCTGAGTCACTTAAAATTACTGTGGCTGTTTAATGATTCTCATATAACACTCACTGCTTCAACAACAAGAGCAGCAGCAACAAAATCTCAGAAGAATTTCACAGTTTGGTTGTCTACTGAACTAAATAAGATGAAGAAAGTAAAATTTAAAGAGAAATTAAACTACGATTGTTTCACACTTGAGCCATCACATATTTTATTAGCTTGCCCATCATCATAAAAATTTTAAGTTAAAGAACAGCTTTAATTTTATAGCAACTTAATAAAATGATCCAAAGCTTTTTAATGAGTTTATCATAAAATTTAACAATATACAAGAATAGCATTTTCTGATATCATCAACATGAAAAACACAAAGGAAGCAAGTTTAAATATGTGGTCTCATTGCAAACTCCCAAACAGAAATCCAAATATCAGTTAGAAATGTACCCCTGTCGGGGGGAAAATGTAAATGTCTATTTACAATTAAAAGATTTTAAAATCAAATATGTTTGTGGGAAAACTTTTTTCTATCTACCTCTTGGAAAAAGAGAAATTTAAAAATGAAAAACAACTATGTATGGGTCAAACATTTTTTCAGATTACAGGCAAAATTTCCTGGCATTGATTTAGACATTGCACTAACAGGCATGTTACCAGGGCAAGTGCAGCTACATGTGCTGTGACTCATCAGGAAAAGAAAATGACTGAAGTAGTTCACTCATGAAGGCTTTCATACAACATTGGTTTCAGCCAAGGTGGATGAGTAACAAACATTGACTTAACCTCCTACCTTAACCAATTAAAAAACACGCTTTCTTAGGTGGTATTTCAATGTGGTTTTGATTTGCATTTCTCTGATGATGAGTCAGGCTGAACACTTTTTCATGTGTCTGTTGGCTGCTCGTATATCTTCTTTTGAGAAGTGTCTATTCAGGTCTTTTGCCCACTTGTTAATGGGGCTGTTTGTTTTTATCCTTTTGGCGTGTTTGCATTCCTTGTAGATCCTAGATGTTAGGACTTTGTCAGATATATAGTTGGTAAATATTTTTTACAGATCTGTGGGCTGTCTCCCCATTTTCTTGATGGTTTCTTTTGCTTTGCAGAAGCTCATTAGTTTGATGAGGTCCCACTTTTGTATCTTATTTCTTCAGGTATTGGCCTTTAGGGTTATGAATAGGAATTGGTTGCCAGTTCCAATTTCCATAAGGGTGTCTCCTGCATTTTCTAAGATTCTTATAGTTTGAGGTTTTACGTTAAGGTCTTTGATCCATTTAGATTTATTTTTATGTGTGGTGAAAGGTAGGGGCCCTGTTTCAATCTTCTCCATGTGGTCAGTCAGTTTTCCCAGCACCATTCACAATAGCAAAAACATGGAACCAACCATGTTGCCCATCGAAGCTGGACTGGATTTTTTTTAAAAATGTGGTACATAAACACAATGAAATATTATGCAGCCATAAATAAGGACAAACATATTAACTTTGCAGCAACTTGGATGAATTTAGAGTTGAAACTGTCAGGGAAGTGGGGGTGGAATTTGCAGTTGAGGGAAACTGCTAGGGGAGAGAGGGGCATACCTCATCAATAAGGGTACCTGCATAATCAACATTTGTATACCTAACCCTGAATTATAGCCCACATCTTTATAATAAAAAATAAAATTAAAAAATAATAATAATATTTAAACAACCCCTAAAACACCTAAATGCTTGAAGCAATAATTTTGAAATCGAGGACAATAAACAGTATAGAACAGTTAGTCCTGAGGGGGTAGGAAGAACAAATGAGATGAGCCTCATGACTGCTCTAGCGGACTGCATTCCAAGAATTTCCTTTACATAAAGTTGGGATCCTCAAAGATTTTTGTAGTATGACTGAGATGATCAGGCCATAGGGTATGCATATATTGAGCTTTAGTTGATCCTACAAAATAGTTTGGCAAAGAGGTAATACAAATTTGCATTCCAAGCAGCAGTGTATGAGATTTTTTCCATCTTTTTAATTTGAACCATTTTGGGGGTATAATCTTATCTTACTATGTTGTTTTGATTTGTATTTCCCTCGAGATATATCTTTAATAACTTTTTCAAATGTGCATTAATTATTTGGATATCACTTGGGAGGAATAAATAATCTTTAAATCTTTTACATTTTTTTCCTTTTGTTTGACTGTTTTTTAAAAATTGATTTCAAGGAATTTTTGTATGTTCTAAACCTGTTATTTCTTCTTTATATTGCAAATATCTTCTCTCAGTCTCTGACATTTGCAAAATCTTTTAATGGTTTCCTTTACTGACAGGAGTTTGTAATTTTAATAACATTCTATGTGTCCTATGTTAATGTTTAGTACTTTTACACTCTGTTTAAGAAATATTTACCTAATCACATAGTGATGAATTTTAAAATAATCAATCAGACAGAAATTATTAAGGATATAAAAGATTTCAACAACAAAATGATTTGATACATTAACATAGAAACCCATACTAAATGATGATAGAAAACTTTTTTAAGCATGTATCCTTTGAGTCTTTTTAAAAACAGTTAGGTAAATACTAGCTAATACCAATCAACACATGCCAATGTTGTCTGTATTTTTAAACACTTCTTGGAGTGCTGTGAGTTCATTGGGCACATGATTGTAGCAAGTTATAACACATGACAGTTTTATTAATTATTTTTCTAATGTATAACACGGATTGCCACCCTCTTCACTGTCAAGACTCTAATGATATCACTCCACACCCACAGCATCAGAAGTGAATTAGAAACTTGCAGTTACATAAACACCCAATAGCTCAGTGAGTTAACACAGCAGACATGTATTTCATGCTGGTGAGTCATACTAATTAATATGTATTGAATCACAGGGATACAGGACAATATAAGCTTTATGACAACTGGGAAGAATTGGAAATATTTGTAAATAGCACTACAGACCACAATGTATGTAGAACACTTACAAACATTTACCAATTAGTAGATTATACAACATATTATAAGAAATATTCATGAAAATGGGTCAGATAGTCTTATTTGGGTCTATGTGTTTGGTGATCTTTGACCTTTCTATCCCAGACATTTATATCATTCCCTAGGTTTAGAAAGTTTTCTGTCATTATTTCTTTGAATAAGTTGTCTACCCCTAGTTCTTTCTCAATTCCCTCTTGAACACCAATGACTTAGATTTGCTCTTTTAAGGTTATTTTCTGAATCTCATAAGCATTGTTCCTTTCCATGCTTTTAAAATTTTTTCCCCTCTGTGTATTTTCAAATAGATTGTCTTCAAACTCATTAATTCTTTCTTCTGCTTTTACCAATTCTGCTGTTGAGTCCTCTGATACATTTTTCACTTCAGTCAGTGCATTTCTCATTTTCAGGATTTTGTTTAATTTTTTGTTATGATTTCAATTTGTTGAATGCTTTGGATATATTTCTAAATTGCTTTTGTGTGTTATCTTGATGTTCATCTTCCTTGAAAAAGCTATTTTGAATTATTGATCTGAGAGTTCATATATTGTTGTCTCTTTGCAGATGATCACTACTTCTTTGCTTTGTGCATTTGGACATTTTATTATTTTCTATTTGTTGTTACTTCTTATGGACATACATCTATGTCTTCACATTAAAGGATTAGTTATTTATTCCAGTCTGGGTTGGTTTGGTATTTCTAGTGTATATGTGTTCTGGGGTTCTATGCAGTTTGTCTGTTGATTCCCTTGGCTCTAGATTGCTGTCTCCTTTTTGACACAGGAGAGCATTCCAAAGTTAGGTTTACCTTAGCTCTCCCAAAACTTTGAAGTGCTGCCAGATTGGAGAGAGGGAGTCTCAAAGGGAATTCGCTAGCAGTGCTATGAGGCTGGCTAGTGGTTTGTGTCCCAAAGGACCCATGGAGAGAACATCCTACAGTGTGGTGCTGCTGAATCATCTCTTTGATTTGGCATCTTCTTTGTCTGAGATGGAGAGTAGTTTCAAGTTTTGTGCACTGTGGGTTGAGGCAGGAACACTTTCCTGTAGAAGAATCCAAGATGATGGGGAAGTCAGCTATTTGCCTCAATCTCTCTTTTTCCAATGTAGAAACCATGAGTTCAAGTGTAGACACTTTACTACAGTGTCTGGCAGTTTGGAGGAAGGGTATAACAAATAGAGAAGTCCCTTTTCTTTTACCTTCCACTTGCACTTTACTTCTCTGTAGCCCTGGGATCATCACAGCCTGTTTTGAGTTCTGAGATATTGATGGTAATTGACACTAGACAGTTGTTTTTTGTTCTCTGTAGAGGAGAGCAAAGCCAGATTGTTTCTATGCTACCATTCTGGTGACAGCGCTTTCCCGAGTCACATTGAATTGATTTAATTTAGTTAAATTTAAAAGTTAGAAAACAACAATAAGAAGTTAACACACTCTTCCCAATATATCTGGGTTAAAAAACAATTAGGTGCAATTTTCCACATAACTCATGGACCAAGTAAGGCATTATAACAGAGATGGAAATATATTTAGAACTAAATAACAACAAAGCTGCAGTTTGTCCAAACATGTCAAATGTGGATAAAGCAATAGTTTCATAAAGCTATTTGGTATTAAATAAAAGGAATAATATTGAGGATTAAATGAATGCTCCAACTCAAAAAATTTAAGAAAAAAGTAACACACACAAAAAACTAAAAATGAGAGCAAAAATTAAATAGAAAATAAAAACAGAAATTAAAAACAAAAATAGTTTATTAAAAAATAAACTCACAATTGAGTAAATAATGTTAATTATTGATGGAATAAAGTCATAAATGTGAAAAGCAAAACTGAAAACTTTTAGAAATAAAGAAGTTAAAATATGTGTATGATGTTAGGGGAAATAATTCTCAAACAGGAAACTAGAAGCATAAACCAAATTTTTAAAATGTCTAAATACTATTACATTAAAATGGAAACTTCCATGATGAAAATGCACAGTTAGAAAGTGAAAAGATAAGTCAAAAACCACAATATTACAAATAATTAGCTTTAATAATTTATATGCCTTTGAAATGTATAAAATAAATAAATAAACCAGGAGAAAAATTGGCAAAATTATGAATATTCAGTGTACTCAAGAGTAAACCAAATTTCCCAATATGTAAATAGATGCTTAACCTCTGCAAAATAATCATAGAAATGTAAATAAAATCTAAAAAAGAAAACAATCTAGTATTATCTCATTTGACAAAGTGTGACACATCCAATAACACTGAAGGAGATAATAGATGAAAAAAAACCCAACAATTCTAGTAAATATGGATTACAGATAAATTCTTGTACAAGTGCTCAAGCTGACAAATAGAAACACATCCATTAAAAGTCTTCTGCAATAAGATGAAATTAAAAGCAGCATCTATATGAAAAATGGATAAATATGTTATAAACTACTGTATGAAATGGATAAATGAATGTGCAATGAACTACCACATAATAGTTAAAATAGATGAATTATATCTGCTGGCACCAAAATTGAGATATCTTTAAACATTTTTTGTGTAAAAATAAAAAAGAAGAAAAAAGAAAACAAATGATGCCACTATGAAATTTATGCATATTTCAACTCTTTAACAGTAATTTTATATTATTTATGGACACATACAAATGTATTAAGAAACAAAAACATTTCTGAGAATGACACATGCAATAATATGAAGTGTTGAAAAGTAAGGCCCTAATGTTTCTAAGATTTTTCTGTTAAAATAAAAAATAGATCTGAATTACATATGGTAAAATATTACAGTTTATTAAATCAAATCTCAGTAGTATTTATTGTCAGTCTTATTATTTTTGTATTTTTATTTTTAAAAGTTTCATAATTAACATATTAGTTTTAATAATAACAATATATATCAGAGATTTTAACAATATTCTTACTATTGATTAAATATTTTTATTTTTGGCAATTTATTCTAAAAGATATTCACTAGGCAAAAGCAAAATATATGAAATGAAAATATATGTATTTTTGAAAGTCTAGCTATAGGGCAATCTTCTTTCAGGTCCCCTCTCTCTTCAGGAGTTTTTCTATCTTTTTAATAAATACTACTTTCTAAAAAAAAAAAAAAAGAACATCTAGCTATAACAGCATAAATTGTAAATCACCCATATGTTCAACTGTAGAGAAACAGTTAAGCAAATTATGATACAAACATATAAACTTTGATCATTGTACACTGTGTATTGTTAAAGCAATGTAAAAGCATTAGAAAATATTTAATATATTATTGCTTAAATTTCTTTTTTTGTTTTTTTTTTGTTTGTTTGTTTTGAGTTGGAGTCTCACTCTGTCGCCCAGACTGGAGTGCAGTGGCCGCTCCTGGCCACCGCAGCCTCGACCTGCTGGGCTCCGGCAGTCTTTCCGCCTCAGCCTTCCAAGCAGCTGGAACTACAGGCGCGCGCTACCACGCCCGGCTCATTTTTTTTTTGATTTATTGTAGAGATGAGGTTTTACCAGCCCAGGCGGGTCTCGAACCCGCGGGCTCAGGCAATCCACTCACCTCAGCCTCCCAAGGCGCAGGATTACAGGCCGAGCCACCGAGCCTGGCTGCTTAAATTTCTTATTGATACATTATACTTTTACACACATATTATGTATATGTGATATTTTGTTACATGCATATATTGTGTAATAATTAAGTCAGGGTATTTAGGATACTTGTCACCTCGAGCCTCCTCACTTTTATATTTGGGGAACATTTAAATGCTTCTATTCTAGCTACTTTGACATATACAGTATATTGTTTTTAAGTATAGTCGTCTTACTGCACTTACATATTTATTGAACATTAGAACTTATTCCTTCTATCTAACTGTATGTTTATACTCAGTATCTTACCTCTCTTGATCCTTTACCCTTTCCCACACATACCATTCCCAGCCTTTAACAACTCATTATATTCTCTACCTCCATAAGTACACTTTTTAAACTCCCACATATGAGAACATGCAATATTTCACTAATAAAATAATGTACAGTTCTATCCATGTTGCCACAAATGACAGGATTTTATTCTTTTTGATGGCTAAAATATATATAACATATATTTATATATATATATAACTTTTTAAAATCCACAATGGACACTTGTTCAAATATCTTTGTTATGTACAATACTTTTGTTACTATGAACAGTGCTGCAACAAACATAGGTGTGCAGGTATCCTTTTCATATACTGATTTAATTTCCTTTGAAAAAATACCCAGTAGTGGGATTGCTGGATCATATAGTAGTTTTATTTTTAGTTTTTTGAGAAACCTCCATATACTATTTTTCATAATATTTGTACTAATTTACAATCTTACCAACAGTGCATAAGAGTTCCCATTTCTCCATATTCTTGCCAGCATCTGTTATTTTTTCTTTCTGATCATAGCTATTTTAACTTGGATGAGATGATACAATTATATTTCACTGTGATTTTGATCTGCATTTCCCTTATGATTAGTGATGTTGAGTATTTAAAAAAATATACATGTTGGCCATTTGTATGTTTTTTGAGAAATTTTTTTTTATATTCTTTGACCACTTTTTAATGAAACTATTTGTTTTTTATTGTTGAATTGTTTGAGTTTCTTGTATATCCTGGATATAGTCCATTGAATAAATATATATTAAACTAATAAGAGTACAAAATGCTATGATTGCATTTATATGAAACTGTAAATCCATGTGGACAAGAATGAAAACAATTGTGTTCTAATTAGGAAAAAAGTGAGTTAGAAATTCTTTGAACATTAATACTCAGGGGAGACTATAAAATAGATACAGATGATACAAATCAGATTAAAAATATCAACATTACAAAGTAACATGGGTCTTTGTTCTGAGCAGTGAAGATCAAATTTTGGAAATAGCACCTGAAGCTTTGCTTCTCTGATTTTTGATACTATGAAGAAAATAATAAGGCAATCAAAGTTCTCATCAGCTATTATTTGGTAGGTAGTCTGTGAAAAAGCAAAATATTCTTATTTTATGGTAACAAGAAACGTAATGATTACCAGGAAATACCCTGAAACTACAAGTGAAGGAAAATAATAAGATATTAGTTGTAGGGCAATGATAGTCCATTGTTATGAAATGGAAATTAGAAATTGTTTAAACTGCAAAGCTGATCGACTCTCAAGTCCTAGTTCAAATCCAGGTCTGGTGACAGACTTTATCAAAAATTTGTTGCCGTTCTTCTAAGCACAGTATGTCCTACAGGCAATATAGAAGAAGCCTGTGTTCTTCTTCACTCCAAATCCTAAACACAAGTGCTAAAATACATAATATTCTTTACCTCTACATGGGAAGAAACAAGTTCTTTGGCTTTCTTCCCACATTCTGGATAAATGGTAAAAGTTGTCAGAATACTCTTTGGTACAATGATTTCTATTGCTGTATTCAGAGTGCCTAAAATGGAAACAACTCTTTTCTTTTACCGAAGAAACTAGGTTGGGTATGGTGGCTCAAGACTGTAATCCCAGGACTTTGGGAGACTGAGGTGAGAGGATTGCCTGAGCTCATGGGTTCAAGAACAGCCTGGGCAACTTGGCAAGCCTTCATCTCCACAATAAATAAATAAAAAATTATCCAGGTGTGGCAGTGCACATCTGTAGTTCCAGCTACTTGGAAGGTTGAGGTGAAAGGAATGCCTGAGCCCAGCAGGTCAACACTTGGGTGGCCATGAGAGTGCCACTGCACTCCATCCTGGGTGATGGAGTGAGACTACAACTCAAGAAAGAAAGAAGGAAGGAAGGAAGCAAAGGAAGGAAGAAAGAAATTTTTTAAAATCGAGCTTAAAGTGGAGCTAAAATTGATATATCTCACAGATGTTTTTGTTATTTGAAATCTGTGAAATATAAAAACTGAAGAAACTCAAAAAATTTAAAGGAACTATGAAGTTGATTTGATCTCATACAATTGCAAGAAGTAGCTTTAAATAAGCCTTTCAGTTTAAAGTAAATGACTTTGAGCAGAGATCTGTATGAAATAATGTACCATTTGCCGAAAGCCTATCTTGATGTTCTGCTCAGTTAGTGAATACCTTTCACTAAGGTTGAACAAATTATATAATTTTTAAAATGAGTTTTTTTTTCTTCTTGCAGACAAAAAGGTCAAATTTTTAGAAACTTTTGCTTGGGTGGATTTGTTTCATTGAGTTTTCTTTTTGTTCCCAATGAGACACTATACCTATATTTCTTGAAATGCTCCCAATTCTTGACAAAAGATCTCGAAGCTCATGACACTCATCATTTCATCCCTCTTTAGGCAACAACTGGGCAAGTGATGGATTAGTGGCAAAGCGTTTTACAGCATATAGTAATTCCTTTAACAAGCAGCATATTGGCAGTAAGTAACAAAAATTCCCAGAACAAATTGTTGGTTTCATTTCAATTTGCAAAATTAATTTTGAAGAGCAATAACTAGCTCATGTCTATCTCTTTGCTTATTACAGAGTTGACACATTCATTTTTATTAATAGGTTTTCAATGTAGTTTTGTACTAATTGTATGAGATGTTCCTTTTGACATCTCTTTGAATGCAGTCTTTCTGACCAGAATATATTATAATATTTGGATCATATTTTTAAGGTAATTTCATGCATTACAGTGAATATCAGATTTCTATGTTTTATTTTTATACTAACATCAACATGTTGAAATGATCAACTTTTTATAAATCCTACTTAAAATGAGACAAAAAATAGTAAATAAAAGAGCTAATAAATTTAATATCCTTGATTAGAGATTAACATTTCTATTGAGATGTGATCCTCAAGAGGTCAACATTTCCATATACATAAATATAAACTAGAACAGCAAGGGTAGAGGTATATTAAGTGAATTCTACTAGAGCTGTCTATTTTTCCATTATGATGCATATTCTTACTCATTTGCATATATACAATCTCAATGTTTTTTTTCTGTAACAAATAGTTAGCTACTTAATTATTCAATACAGTTTAAGGAAATATGACTGCAAATTTCTAAAGATAAATTTGCAGGGCCCTTGAGAAATAGAATTTTAAATACTATACTGTTTATGGGCAAAAAGGGATTTTAGTCAACTCTCTCTTCCTGTTGCTAATGGAGTTGAATGATGGCAGAGATGATCCATAATGTCAGAAATTCTCTTATACAGATTTGATTTGAAGAACATTGTATTCTCTAAAGCAGACTTACTTTACTGGTTTGGCTTGGTTGAGGTTAACATTTGAATGTGCTGATTTTCCCTTTGAGAGTAGAACCTGACTCTGCTGGGTGTCAAGGTAAGCGGGCATGGCACTGCTATATATGTAGCTAATCATTCACAGAACTGTTGGGCTGTATTTACTCATAACTGAGAACAAATTATTTAAGTTGGGCTGTTCTAAATATATTTATTACATGAAAATAATTTGCAATAATATCATAGCTCTTAATCTTTTTTTTTTTTTTTTGAGGTGGAGGCACCCTCTTTCACCCACAAAGGACTGTAGTGGCCGCTCCCGGCCACCGCAGTGATGACCAGCTGGGCTCCACCCATCCTCCTGCCACACCCATCCAAGTA
>CAUYQG010207189.1:0-73664 GCA_963574415.1 Tarsius wallacei
GCGCGCGCCTGTAGTTCCAGCTACTTGGAAGGCTGAGGCAGAAGGATCGCCGGAGCCCAGCAGGTCGAGGCTGCGGTGGCCGGGAGTGGCCACTGCACTCCAGTCTGGGCGACAGAGTGAGACTCCAACTCAAAAAAAAAAAAAGAAAAAAAGAAAATGGAACCAACAGACTTGCCTCAAACCTTCAATTTGTAAAAAAATTAAAAAACTACAATTCTGCAAAGCACATAAAACAAGGTATACCTGTACCTCTTAATGTCAGAACTAGACTCTGACTTTGTCACGTGGCTGTTAACTCTAGAAAGCCCTGTTAGACATTATTTAAACTAACTACAAGTAGCAGCACCAGCAGCTGTCGCCACACACATCTGTGTGGGTGCTCCTCAGGGGCAGGGGCACAAAGCATGTGCTGCTGCCTCATCTGTCAGGCAAGGAGACTGAGGCTCTAGGGCTACCCAGTTGGAGTTTCAGAACAAGACAGAGGCCCAGTAGCCTTTGCAACAAAAGAACTTCAATCGGGCAGAAGAGGGGTCAGTCAATGGTCTCCCCAACAAGTCCAGGATAAAAAGGGAACACCACACTTGCTTGGAATAAAGAGCTAAATGTGAACAACCAAAATTGACCTCTGGCTGTCCAGCGGCATTGGGGTTCCCGAGCAGGGGTCTAGGGCAGCCTCAACTCCCCACCACCTGGTCTCATGGTCCTTAGGGCTCTGCCCTCATGGGAGAAGTGCTAACCTTGAGCTACGCCTTCTCCCCACCTCCCCATCAGAGAGGCAGAGTCTCTTCCCACACACTTTTTACCTTTAACACTAGTGTTCTAGACATACAGGGCTTGGCTAAGGCACCAGAAAGAAGAACCAGGAATTGGCTGCCAATTCCAAGACTCATCTGTTGACCCTAGTAAGTCCTGTAGCCTTGTCTCGGGCTACCTTGATTGATGGTACCATAAAAAGGAAGGTGAGAAAGACACCTGCAATTTTCACATGCTACTCAAAAACTGCAATAATAATAATTACTACTATTATTAATATCTCTTTAGCATACTTACTTTTTAAGATCAAATACAGTGACTCTATTGCCCACAGGACTGATGACTGAATTTCCATCACACGTAAAATTTAAGTTTCCACGCCGATAAACTGTACCCAGCAAGTTTGAAAACTGAAAAGAAAACAAAGCTGTCTTAATACAAAGAACACGGAGTCCCGACTGCCAGAAAAGGTCTAAGTGAGGCAACTAGGCAGAGAACCCCACTTCGCGTTCCCTCCAGCCACCTCCTGGGATATTTCCTGGGCAAGAGTGGAAGAGGTGAGCATGATCCTCAGGAGACCCCAGAAGCTCCAAGCTTCCACTGAGGTGGGTAAGATGCCATGAGCATCCGGGGAGCCTCCTAAGACAAGTGGTATCCCAGGGGAAGAATGGGCAGGACCCACGTTTTAAAGTAAGGTATAACAATAAAAAAGCATCTCAAGAGCATCTAGGCTCAAAGCATCCTGTGCATTCAGGATCTCATGTTAGCTTCCTATTTATTTATCCCATCATTCATCAAACACAAGTGTCCACTAAAGACACCACCATACGTGCAGACACATGTACCTGACAGTCTATCTCTAGTGGGAGAGGAGATGAGAAGTATGGGAGGGAGGGCCACTTTAGAGGGTTGTCAGGGAAGGTGGCCTGGAGGGGTCACCTGGGTTGGAACTTAAATGAGCAGGTACCAGCCAGGCCAGGATCTGGGGCTTCTATAGGTAGACAGTGCCCCAGTTCCTCAGTGAGGAGCCTGGTCAGCAGGAGAGGGGTTTTAAGCAAAGGTGTGCCATGACCGGAGGCACATTTTTTTGCCACCCCACTAATGACGGTAGAGTAGATGAAGTCTAGGCCTGTGAGGTGTTGGGCATGGCTTCTGGTAGGTGTTGGGCCCAACAGCCCAGGACATGCAGAGGAGCAGTGCCACATTCGGTTCTGGACAGGACGGGTGTAGGACCCAGTGGGTAGATGGTGTAGCCCTGGAGACCAAGCCTGGAAGGAGCTGGGACCCAACAGGGAGGCTGACTCTCTAGCAGCAAACACAGCCTTCCACGGCAATGGGACGAGTAGGTCAGGACCACTGTGCCAACCACCGGCTTTTCCAGAACAAGCCAAATCAAAGGTGCAAACTCTCCAGAGATGCTTAGGTCGGCTCCGCTGCCCTCCTTCCTCCACCTCATCTCGTGCCCCACGTTTGGAACCACAAGCCTCATCTCCCAAACCTACATCATTTCCCCAAAGTCCACCTTTCCGCCTCTGGGAATTAGGTCACAGCAGGGCTTCCCTGCCCCTCTGCGCTCACCGGGACGCTCCCTCGCCAGGGAGAAGCCTCAGGCCACTCCTACTCCCACCTCTTAACTCTTCCCAAGGGTGCTGGCTGCCTCGTCTGGCAGTCCCGATTCCACCCTTAGGCTGGACCACATTGAGATTAAAAATACTCCTCCGACCTGCAGGTCCCGGCCAGTCGTCTCCGTCCCTCCAAGACGTCGTCAGCGCTCCCGGTCCGGCTCCCCACAGGCCTCCCCTAGCCCAGCCCGTCCGTTCCTGGTGCCCCCGAAATCGTGAGCACGCAAAGGCCGTCGATCCCCACGCGGCCGAGTGTCGCGAAAGCGGACCACAGCGCCCCCAGCCCACTCGCCTCGGCCCGTAAGGGTGCTCTGGCCGGCGGGAAACAGGCCCACCGAACGGAAGCCTCCAACCCGCCAGCCCCACAGCCCGCGGTTACCCGGTACGCGAACTTCATTGCAGCCGCCGCCCATGTGCGTAGCACAACCAGCACTCGCCCGCAGAGGCACTTCCGGGTCGGAACCGCACACCACCGCCCTCTTCCGGGTCAGGATCACAACCCGGAAACCGGAAAACCGGCCCCGCCCTCACCCCGCGGTGCAGCTTGAGCACCAGGCTCCGCCCCTCGAGGGCCCCGCCCACACCCCCGGAGCCGGACACGCGCTTCAGGCCTGCCTCGAAGGCTGAAGGCGTGGGAGGACTTAGGTGCTCGTGGGCACGGCAAGCTCCACGTCCCCGCCCTGATTAACTTCTTGCACTAAGAAGAGTGGGCGGGCGCAGGTGCAGGAAGGGGCATGATGCGTGCTTATGATAATGAAAGGGGAAACACAAAGAACAAGAAGAGTCTTGATGAGCTAAACTGAAACCAGAGCTTCTCAAGGAGACTGTTGGCACAGCCACCAAACCCCACAACATGCGCGTTCGCGAGGCAGTTGTCAAATGTCAAGACGGAAAAAATGTCCCCCCCAAACCCGAAAGCCCTGATAACTCAAATGTCTTCATTCTTGTGAGTTACTGGGTAAGAAATTAATGGAAAAACCCCTACTGCTTCCCCAAAAGCAAATAATCTATGCCTAAATCAGTAACAAGGATTCGGGAGAGAAAACAAGAAAATCTTTGAACATTCCACACTCGATTTTCACACCGTGCCACAGCAAAATAATCAAATCCAAAACAGCAGTTTCTTCTTAAAATGTGTATTTTCAGAACTATAATGCTTACATTTTAAAGTCTTAATACAATGGTTTTAGTCTAACAATATATTACAGAATATGAAAAGTGACTTTTCATAGTAAGCCATGAAAATGGAATTAATACCTGCAGTGTCAAAGTCACCAACTTGTTACCTTTTCCAGTCACAGAATCCCAACAAATTGTATTAATGATGCTTGCGGGTCTCACAGCCTGATATATATGATGAATAAATTTTGAGAAAGGGGCATGTTCAGGAAAATAAACTTAAAAACCATATAGGATTTATTTTATAGACCACAGTTGAAAGTAAAACATTTAGATTAGTAGTTTGTTCTTTCATAAAAATTAATATCTTTCATCTTATATACAAACCTAGAGTGTTTAATTTCATTTTAAAAGTTAATATTATTTTAAATACTAAAGAAAATGTGAATAGAAGCCTTGCGTGAATTTTTTTCTTTTTTGGGGGGGGGAGTCTAGCTCTGTCGCCCAGGCTGGAGTGCAGTGTGGCAACTCATGGTCACCGCAGCCTTGACCTGTTGGACTCAGACGATCCTTCTGCCTCAGCCTTCCAAGTAGCTGGAACCACAGGCATGCACCACCACGCCTGGCTAATTTTTTGATTTACTGTAGAGATGGGGTCTTGCCATGTTGCTCAGGCTGGTCTCGAACCCCAGGGATCAGGTAATCCTCTTGCCTCTGCCTCCCAAAAGGCTGAGATTACAGGTGTGAGCCACTGCACCTGGCCGATATTTTCTTTACTGTTTATGGGATAACTAGCCTCATTGACTAAGGCTTATATATAGGAATCTGACCCAGCCTAGGCCATGCTGACAATGGAACTGTAGGTAAAAGTCATTTTCAGATTAAGTACAACAATTTCCACAGTAGAAAAGCTATAATTTTTCCAATCACAGGAGACCCCATGAAATTCACAAAAATTATAACTTACTTTCTTTTCCATTTGATAGTATTTACATGTTCCACAGATATTTGCAAACGGCTGCATATGCTTTGCTTCTTAGATACATACACATTGTATATCTGGCTTCACAATTATTTAACAGCTGCTACATCTTTATCAACAAAACCAGCTTGCCTCAAACACATAGACCTTACTTTATTTAAAACACAGTTAAAAATCCAATTACAGTTACTCTTTTAAGGAATATTAAGTAAAAATAAAGTACTGAGTGACATTCTTTTGTATTTAAAAAAGGCAGAAGCACTCATTTAACATAGTTTGCAAAAGATCTTTTGAGTAATTCAGGGGAAAAAAACTGATAAATTTTATTTAATTCAATTTCTAGACAATAAGAAACCACCATATATATTTTGAATTTCCCCTTCATTTTCTTCCTCTGAATATATATGTAATTGCAGAATTTCATCCTGGGAGTAGAAACCAGATACAAGAAAATCAAAGAATAATAAATTTATTTTATTTATTTAAACATTTAATCACATTCCCTCTTCCAGAAGGCAAGGGAGAAAGCTACATTATACACTGAGGAAGGGTATGTTCTCTTGACTCCTCCAAGGCTGACCACGTGGATTAGAGACTTTTCTGACAGAATCAAACTCAAATATCTTTATGCCCGGGATTTGGCAAATCTGTAGGGCAATCATCAATTTTTATAATAAAAAAACCTTATTTTAGAAATCTTAAACTATCATTAGATTCTGAAGTTCTAATTTGCTAACTAGTTTGACCAAGTTTATTAGTTTTAAACTGCACATAAGGAAGATACATTTCTGAGAAGTTAATTAAACACAGAAATACTTATCTTCTTTACACATTTCTCCAATTTCTACAAATAAAAAAGACTTAAGAGGGGGAAAAAAATCACACCACCTTTATTTACTGAATGAATTAAAAGACAAGATACGGAATTCTGAAAATGACTGCTCTGCCCACACCACAACCTCCCAGAGCTCAGTGCCCAGCAGAAGTCCTGACAGACAGGGGCCCAGTCCCGGTAGCTGCAGAGGCCCCTTCCTCTGCAGGACTCACAGGGCTCAGGTCGTCCACACCAGGTCCCACCCTCTTTGCATCAATCCTGTCAAGTGTAATTCCCAGCACACTTCCCCAGTAAATTAAGAGAACTCTATTTTATATGTACAAAAATACACTGCTTTGGAGAGCTGGAAAAGGTTTAATACATACAACACCTATTTACAAGCTGTGACTTCCACACAGTAAAAACAAACACACTCATTTTTGTCCTTGATTTTTGGTGCAACTTATACATAAACATTACATCAGTTAGTCTGTATTTTTAAAAATAATAAATCAACCATATGTACAATTAAATTTACAACCGAAAGCAAACTAATCCGCTGCAACAGTATGACTGCTACTGAGAGGACCAGCAGAGGTGACTCCAGGAAAGGAGTCCTTCCCTACGGCAACGCCAGAACACTGAAAGGACCCCTCCCACCTCCACTGCAAATGGAATCTCTTACTTTCTAAGACTTAAGGTGCAAAAGAAAAATATAGACTATACAGCTACAATTACATGTAAAGACTTTAGAGGTGAGAGAAAAACAACATATTAACCCCCACATAGATAATGGTAATTAAATTAAATATATATTTCCCAGTGCATATGATATTCAATCAACATTATGGGGGAACAGAGAGTTCCAGAAACATTTATCCCTAAACTACTTCAATGTCGAGTTGCTCCTCATGCCCCAGTTTAGTCTTAAGTACCTTTAACATGGCTCCAGCTGATGGACCTCCAGGTCCCCCAGCTCTGGCATCCCAAGGCACAGAAGGGGTTATGTTCCCTCCCCATCCCTTACCCACCCGCCTTCCCTGAAGGGGTATTATTCTAAAAAAGCACAACTAGATGGTCTAGGGTAAAGATTTGTGTTTTACCTCTAAGGAGACTCACCCTCCTTAGGGGTAAATCCACTCTGGTCCAGAAATTGGGCAGTCGTGTGACCAGAAAGGCACACATCTGTCACTAAGAAGACTGAAGGCCTGTCTACCTGAAAAACAAACGGACTTCCCTGAAGAGCTAGCAGACGGAAGGCTGCTCAGTGGAGAGGCCATGGCAGAACTCTCTTAGGAGCAGGGGAGGGAAGGAAGTCAGGGCTCTGTGTAAACACTGTAGGACACCAGCACAGGGATGGGGATGAGAAAACAAGTGACTTCAGACAACACATACAACATGAAAATGACATGAGAATTCAGCTGTACAATGACATTCTCTGACACCTCCATGGCCAGGCAGGATCACCAACAGTCTGGCTGGAGCCAGAACAGAGAAGAATCTAGTCACAGTCCCGTAAAGTGCACTCACAGCTAGGCTGTGGCATCTGCTTGCCCAAGGTGCTGTCATGTGACACTGACTTCCAGGACGTGGTCGTCTTGGCTGGGGATGACCAGGACCTGCATGCCAGCGCTGGCGTTGAACACCTGGCCGGTGGGCAGCGCCTGCAGCCGGGGCATGGGCAGGCCTTTGTGCTCGCCGCTGGAGGTTGAATGCACACTGCCTCTGCTCTTGACACTGCTGCTGTCCAGCGGGTCGTCCATGTGCTTGTCCACCGACAGGCTGTCATTTTCTATCCAGCTATCTGCAAACCACATGGGATGTCAGACCCAAGCCACACTGACACCAACCCAGAGAATGGCAAAACCGCACTGAGCCAACCTTCAAGTGTGGACAGTCAACTGAGGCTGCCCTTTATAGAGCATCCTGCATGCAGGAATGTGCCAAACGCTTTAACAGCAGACCGGGGTTGTGGTACTGTTTTCTACGAGCACTGAAAACACCTTAGTTCTCAAATCTGCTCGTACATTTGTTTATCACCTATCGGCACGAAGCCATCACCTCCTCAAATAAGGAATTTATACTTCTTTAAAAGTCCTTACCAGCATCAAGCTGTGAGGAGTGCGCAGAATGATGGGGGAGGTACTTGAACAGCCTGACATCAGGCAGAGGGAGGTAGCCCGCGAAGAGTGGCATCACCTCCATGTGGACTCTGTGAGTGGCCTGAGCAGCCACCGGCATGGAGATGACACCACAGCTTTTCCCGCACACGGCCCAGTTGCTGCTGTTGTCGACAACTGAAACAGAGGAAGCCACAGTGTGACCCTAGGACAGGGCCTGCAGTATTCATGCTAGAGTAAGAAGTGTCATTGACCAGTGCTCACAAAACAGAGTGAGAAACTGAGAATATATACCTCAATGCCATGTAACTGCACCTTGAACTAAAACCCATGCATTTTGTTAACTATGATACGCATTTCCTATAGTCCAACATTGACTTAGTTCTAGTTTAGACCAAGTTATGTTAGATACATATGGAAAAGTTGTTCTCTGAAATTAATAAGTGAATAATAATTTACTTTTGATTTGAAATATCCTTGAGAATTTCGAGTGCAATGCTTCAAAAGTGTGGTTCCTTTGGCTGTTAAATTAAAAATGGGCAGTGTATGGTTCTGTCTGGTAAGTGGCAGTATCAAAGAAGACCAATAGGTCTGAATCTCAACTCTGCTGCTCAGACAAGCCTCAAGACCCCCAGGCTTGTGACCCCTGTGCGGTGTTGAGAACACCACTGACCTCATGAAGCTGCTTTTTAAGGATGGAAAGAGAATATTGTACAATGGGACTTCAAAACATTCATGGAAAATGGGACTAAAAGACAAACACAAAAAATATAAATCTTATTTCTCAACAAAAGCTCTATCAAGGTCAAGACACTTTTGTAAGCAATGATACAAGTCATTTAGTCTGATAACTGAAGGTCCTGGGAATTTAACCCTGTCAATGCAGTCTTTTCTACAATATTAACTGAAGAAATATGGGCACCCTTTACAGATTTTTAAGATTAGGAAGCAAAAATAAGTCACAAGGAGTCAAATCAGGGCTGTAAGGTGGGTGACCAATGACATATCATCAAAACTCTCAAAAGATTGCCCTCGTGTGATAAAAAGAAGGTGCAGGAGTCTTATCATGGTGGGAAAGAACTCTCTGGAGAAGCCTCTCGGGCATTCTTCCACTAAAGCTTTGACTAACTTTCCCAAATTACTCTCATAATAAGTAAATATTACTGTTCTTTGGCCCTCCAGAAAGTCAACAAGCAAAATGCCTTGAGCATTCCCAAAACTGCTGCCATGACCTTTGCTCTTTTTTTTTTTTTTGAGTTGGAGTCTCACTCTGTCGCCCAGACTGGAGTGCAGTGGCCGCTGCCGGCCACTGCAGCCTCAACCTGCTGGGCTCTGGTGATCCTTCTGCCTCAGCCTTCCGAGTAGCCAGAATTACAGGCATGCGCTACCACACTCGGCTGATTTTTTTTTAATCTATTGTAGAGATGAGGTCTCGCCAAGTTGCCCAGGCAGGTCTCGAACCCACGGGCTCAGGCAATCCACTCACCTCAGCCTCCCAAAGCACAGGATTACAGGCTGAGCCACCGAGCCCGGCGACCTTTGCTCTTAACTGGGCCATGTCCACCTCTGGGTAGCCACTGCTTTGAGTGTGCTTTGTCTTCAGGATCATACTAGTAAAGCCATATTTTGTTCCTGTCACAATTCTTCAAGGAAACACCTTGGGATCTTGATCCCATTTGTTTAAAATTTCCATCGAAAGCTCTGCTCTTGTCTGCAGCTGATCTGGGTGCAACAGTTTTGGCACCCATTGAGTGAAGTCTGCCGAAATTTAATTTTCTAGTCAGAATTGTGTAAGCTGAACAGCTGGAAATGTCTATGGTGTTGGCTATTGTTTCTGCTGTTAATTGTTGGTCCTCTTCAATTAGGGGACACATAGGATTAATTTTCTCTTTGAAAATTGATGTGGGTGGTCTGTTGCTATGGGCTTCATCTTCAATATCATCTTGCACCTTCTTAAAACAAGTTATCCATATGTAAACTGCTGATTTCTTTGGGGAACTGACCCCATAAACTTTTGGTTTTCATAAAGCATTCTTCCACCCAAGCTTCACCATAAATTTGATGTCTGTTCTTACTTCAATTTTAGCAGCATTCAGGTTACTCTGATAGGGGCTCTTTCAAACTGATGTCTTATCCTTCTTAGTGCCTCAAACTAAATCCTGTTCAGACATGTTATCACAAGTTAGTACAAGTTCATTTTGGTGCAAAAGTTTTTGAAATCCATGTATAGTTTGTTCATAATACACATTTTCCATGAACTTTTTAAAGAAAGACCTCTTGAATGTAAAGCACTTAGCACCACTCCTGGGATATGGTAGTGTCTTAACATGTGGCAGGTGTTATCATTAATAGTAATTATGAAAACACAACCCTCATTTAATTAAATACAATGCAAACACCTAAGTGAGCATTCATTAGGATGAGCCCTAGAGATACAAATGTGAGCAGATGAGATCCTTGCCCTCAAGTAGCAGATGACCTGGCAAAGAGGTCACAGCTTCCTGTCATGAGGACACCTAGCAATAGTCCAGGGAGCGTGTAGTCAGAAGGCCATAAGCAGCACAGAAGGGTTCACAGAAAGTGGGCTTGCTACAGGTGGAGAACCTTTGAGGACAAGTGGTCCTAAAAGACACACAGAGGCCCAAGCAGCGTCAGAAAGGAAGGCAATTCTCAGAGTGTGGCCCTCAGGCACTCATAAGCTCAAGGTGGTGTTCACACTGCTGTCTTTCTTTCCACTGTGTTGATCTTAGATCTGATGGCCAACAACAGTGGTATGAACTGAGGCGCCAAGCTGTGCACATGGTCATGGTGCTCATGTTCTTTGCTACCATGAACTCACAGCAAACCATGTCCTTCATGAAGCATTCATAATTATTAATTTTACTAAATTCAACTCCCAAGTACATTTTTTAAAATTTCAAAATGTTTACAGACTTATAAGAAGTTGCAAAAATAGTAGAGGGAGGTCACATGTTACCCCAACTGTGCCATCTCACATAACATGGGAAACTAATATTAGTACCATACAATTAGGCAGGGTGCAGACCTCACTGGGCTCTCACCAGCTTTTGCAGGCACACACTGTTTTGCATATGTTTCTGTGCATAATTTGATGACATCTGTCACATGTATAGATTCATGGTAGCCACCACCACAGCCCAGGCAGAAAACTGGGGGAGACAGGGGAACCCATGTCAGGGAGTGGATATGAAGGGGAGGGAGGCGTAAAAGGAAGCTAGAGGAAACGGGGTAGGGTTATGATCATGGAAAGTGGTGACAGTCAAGCCGTGGAGTTTGACCTTTGCTTCAGGAGAAACAGAAAGATCCTGAACTACACATAGAGAGGAAAGGGCATCTCCAAGTGCCACTGTCTTCCCAGAACTGAGACTGGTTAGATGAAATACCTGTTAGAAGAATGTTCCATAATAGCAAAGTTCAACTTCCAGCAAGCCTAGGACCATGTTACACTGTGAGCACCATGACCATGTGCACAGCTTGGCGCCTCAGTTCATACCACTGTTGTTGGCCATTACTATTCAACCTAGTGACACTATTAAACAAGTTCTTAATTCTAGAACATTCTCTCTTTGGACAAGGAACACTACACTTTGTGAAAAACAGGGCACAATCATTTGAAGCACTGGATCATCACATAAGTTAGGAAAAAAAGAAGTTGCAACCTACCTTCATACATAAGCTTTGTTGAAAAATACTCATCAGATTCAGTCAGGGATTCATCCTTATCCACCTCCAAGAGGTCTGAGAGCCGTGTGATCAGTACCTCCAAGGAGCAGAGTGAGCCTGTTCTACAGTACTCCATTCCCGAAGGGGGTAAGATCTCAGCCTTCACATTATATAATGTCTGTGCAGGAAAGGGAGAGAAAAGTTGAAAGGAAATGTATCTGAAGAGTCCAGAGAAACGAAAACAAATGTGGAGCTGCCCATAGACCTAGGAGAACCCAGGAGACCCTGTCTGCTCAGCAGACCAGAAGGCAACTGTGGCCACCTACTGTAATGACTCCCACTGCAGACACCATGTTCTCATGAGCCTAACTCCACAGCTTACAAGCCTTTCTTAAATTATGGACATTTTCAAACTTTAGAGTCTTCTTCATTTGTTTCATCTATCTACTGATCTACATTTCTGTATTTGCCAGAGTATTTTAAAGCAAATTTCAGATAACCCATCACTTCACCCTGTATTACTAAAAACTATGGACATTTTCTTACCAAAACACAATGCCATTATCACAGCTAGCAAAATTAACAGAAACTTCTTGGTATCATCCAATTCAGTCCATAATCTACTTTCTCTGTGTTTTATTTCCATAATCAACCTATTCTCAGTGGCTATTCATACATGCCTAACATGTTATCACCACCTATGACAAAGGATCAAAATCCACCTGCCACTGCCAAGGTGAAAAAGGGCTTACCCCCCACAGGCATTCTTTCATTTTATATTTATGTCTGTGTATGTGTGTAATAATTACAGTATAACTTGATTTAAAAGTGTCCTGTTGGTATTGTAAAATGCTCAAATAAGAGATTTTGGAATATAAAAGCATGTTTTAGGTGATCTTCCCATCAAACATGCAGATGATCTGTTTGGAGACAGGACAAACTTCTACCAATCTGAAGAGGGGCCACGCTGGGATTTTCTGTGGTTCTCTGACAGGGCACAGAGGATGTCTGAATATGCAGATACAAATGAGTGCTGGCCACATGCCTGTAGAAGCAAGTCCTTCACATCCTGGGGAAACGTGGTGCTAAAGAGGTTCAGTTAAACATCTCCTGCTCTTGAGAAGCTTCCAGTTGGAGCACAGTCAGAAATATTTCTAAATCTGGCCAAAGAAGAGTGCTGGTTTGCCTCAGAGCTTACTCAAGAGTTGAAGCAAGACAAATGGGAGTCCGCCAGGCAGCGCATGTCTTTGAACTCCACTTTGTGGCTGTACCCAAGGAGGAGCTGAGGGAAAGCGCTGGGCCACAGAGGAAGCAGTGAGAGCCCCTCGCCTGCCAGCGGCTGAAGTGACCAGACACACAAAGTCTCTCCAGAGAGAGACGAACATGTTTGGACAACTGACTTTCAACAAGGGTGCCAGAACCATCCAACAGGGAAGAAATGGTCTTTTCCTCAAGCGATATAGGGACAGCTGATGGGCCACATGGAAAGAAGACCCCATCTCTCACCACATATACAACTTAATTCAAAATAGATCACAGACCTAAATGTAAGCACTAAAGTTATGAAAATCTCAAAAGAAAGTAGAGGAAGAAGTCTTTTTGACCTTGGGTTAGGCTAATGATTTCCTAGACCCAAAACCAGAAAGTCAAGCAATAAAAGAGAGATAAATTGGACTTCATTAAGTTTTAAAACTTTTGTGCTTAAAAAAATACACCACCGAGGTGAGAAGACAACTCACAGGATAGGAGAAAACATCTACAGATCCTATATAAGTACTTGGTACCCAGGAAATATAAACAACTTACAATTCAACCATAAAAAGACAGATAGCTCTATTTAAAAATGGGCAAAGGATCTGAATAGACAGCTTTCCAAGAACATATACAGTCAATAAGCACACAAAAAGGTATGCAGCAGCACTACCACCAGGGAAATGCAAAGCAAAACTAGGTGATCCCACTTCATACCTGCAAGGATGGCTGTAATCAAGATGACAAAGCAAGTGTTGGAACAGTCTACAGAAACTGGAACCCTCTGTGCTGCTAGTGGAAAGGTAACATGGTATGGCCTCTCTGAAAAACAGTTTGGTAGTTTCCCAAAAAGGCAGCCACAGAGTTAAACCATATGACCCAGCAATTCCACTTTTAAGTATTTACCAAAGAGACCTGAATACATATGTCCACAAAAGAACGTCATTACTCATAATGGTCCCAAAGAGGAAACAACCCAGATTCCAGCAGCTGATAAACTGATAGACAAATGTGGTATAACCATCCACACAATATGAAAAGAGGATAAAAGCATCAATATATGCCACAAAATGGATGAACCTTGAAAACACCGTGCCAGAAAGAAGCCAGAAACAAAAACATCACATACACTTATATGAAATGTTCAGAACTGGCAAATCCATTGAGATAGACACTTGCCTACAGAATAGAGTGGTTGCCTAGGTTTGAGGATTGACTATTAATGGGCTACATGGTTTCTCTGCGGAATGATAAAAGCGTTCCAAAATAAAATTATGCCAATAGTTATACAACTCTGTAAATGTACTAAAATTACTGCACTGTATACATTAAATGGGTGAACTTTGTGGTATATAGATTTTGTCTAAATAAAGCTGTTCAAAAAAAGTGGAATCTATATTTCAGGTCCTCAGAATACCAGTTTTGAAAAGAAGAACCCACCAAATTTATTTCTCTGGCATTTTATTCAGCTCTTACAGTTCTAAGAAAATTATTTCAATACTCATAATCTGAAGAGGAAAAAAAGAAAAGTAACAGTGAAAACTGCTAATTAGTTAATCATCTGCAGTAGGCAAAACAGATTACATTTATGCAGACTCTTTCCCACATTAATGGGTTAATGCTCAGCTGCAGTTAACACATCAAAAAGGTAATTATTTGTAATAGAAAATGAAAAATTATGCTAGTAATTATGTTTCACTTTCTAAGGCTAATAAGGGGAGTTAAATAAAACATGAAGGTCAAAACAATAATCTGTTTTGGTTGGAAAAATAGGAAGAAAAAACTGCTAATAGCAAAAACTACAATAAAGACAAATATCTCCTCAAATAAAACATTGTTTGATACAACACTAAGTCAAATAACCTCGTTAAAGGAAACAGAAACACACCTGCTATCCACTCACCGAGCTCAATGCTACTTTTAGCTCCACACTTAAATTAGCTTCTACCAAAAGATGCATAGGTTCTCAGAAAATGTTTGGCTAATTTTCTTAATAGTTTCAGTTTTTCTTTTAAAAAAACTAGAGACACAGCTTGGAAAGTAAAGGCCTTGAGTAGCAGCTAATCAAGATGAAATGACTCTAAGAAATATTTCTAGGACGTTACTAAGTCAATATTATAAAAAGCAAAAGAGAAAAGGAGTCTCTGGGCTTTCCAAATGATAAACACTTCTCCTAGAGATGCCACCGGGAGTGTGGGCGTCTCAGGTGTGTAACTGAAGAAGGACCTAGTTCTCAGATAAAGACCATGATCCAACTGCCCCAAGAATTCGCTATTTCTCTTAAGCTGCTCCCCATTATGTTGAGATAATTTGTCTATTCAATAGTTTAGATTATAAAAAAGATGGTACCATCTTTCATTTTCCCACCCCACCCCTCCCAAATAATACATTACGTACAAAAAAATTTTCCACTTGAAATTCGTAAGTATACGGCTTTAAGGAGACAGACAGCCGTTCTTCAGAAGCCGGGGAAAATCCAACGGAGAACTGGCAATGCAGAGAAGGGGGGGGCTCTTGAGTCCACTTCAACTCCCAGACAAAGAACACCGACTGCTTGCTGGAGATGCGCTGCAAAGAGAGTCGCTGTCATTGTTCACACAGAAGCACGAGCCCCAGTGTTGGAGCAACAGTCCGTGCGAGGGGCTGTGTGTGTTAGGCAGAGCTATCCATAAGCCCCCGCCCCAGCACAACCCAGAACACTGCTTGAGGATCCGAGGCACCCACCCCTGCCCTGCCTCCCTCTGCCTGGCCTTGTCCTGGCAGAAGATTGAACATAATGGGTAAGAAGGTCTTAACTGTTTATGATTCCATGAGCCTCACAGCATAGGGAATCGTAAACAAGAATATTTATTAATATAGAGCATATCCCATACATCTCCAAAGTAGGGAAATGTCATCATCAACCAATTAAAAAGTTTATCTTCACAACGTTGAACTTAATTTAGAAACCAGCACAACCCAACGTATGGGCTGAACACCACTGTTACACATGAAGTTCACATCCACAAGCAGTGACAGGCCCCAGTAAGAGTTGAATGTAGTCAAGTATTAGTGAGGAAAGATCCTTTGAAAATGCTAAATACAGACATCCGTTAAGAAAACCTTTGATCATCTAAACACCCATCATTTACTGCCTAAAAACACACATGAAAAATACACAGAAAAGGCAAGGACAGGGTTAAGCCAGGCAGCGCTGCTGTGAGTATGGCTCCTTTACAAAGCCCCACCAACACCTACAACAGACACAGAGTAGTCCCCGTTTCCTACAGTGATGGTGTCCATGCAACTAACAGGACATTCCAACAGATGTTTGTAGCTGCATATGCCTATGCACAGAGTAGGACAATTTGAAGATTTAATTCTTCCAAAAATACAGATATCAATCTGCTTCCTAGTCCATCCAGCTGCCCCATCCATATACGCCCACTTCCTCCATGAGTAAAACAGAACATGCACAAGGCAGCAAGTACAGCTCTTGTGCCAGAGTCTAAGATGCACAAGAGCTTTCGCTACTCGGGGAGAAGAAACTGCTCCCTATATTTACAGGCTCAATCTCAACATGTACTATATCAGAACACTACAGATACTATACCCTTACATGTCAGTCCTCTGTTGAGAAGTTTACTCAAGTCTAGAAAATGTTTACCTGCTGGGATTGCGTGTTCAATGGAATTAGATGCAGGTCGGTACTATCACCGGTATCTATAAGATTACTATCTGACAGCTGAAAGTCAAGTTCTGACAAATTCTGGACACAAACTTGAACATATTTCCTAAAGCAAAAAAACAAAAAATATGATTTTGACATTTAAGAACTTTACTAAATATACCTTAGTTCTGTTAAGGAGACCCCCTCTGACTGGAGAGTCAAAAAGTAAAGCAAAATAAGAGTAAGTTGTTACATATATTTCTACTTTGGATGTCATGTGTAAAAGTGTCGGGGAAAAAAATCTTTTTAGACAAGCAATTTCTAGGGGAGAATGGAACAAATAATATTGTTTCTGATATAGTATGACTAAATGATTATTAACTGGTCACTATAAACTATATACTAGGCTGCATACACCAGACTGTAGTGAGTTCCATGGCTAAGAGTGATGACTACTCAGAGAAGCCAATGCAAGGTTCACCTGAATTTCTATAATAGGTAGCACTCAGAAGAGTCATTCTTTGATAAAGCACCTCAGGTTCTTTTAGAGACTACTGATGTTTTAACCCTTTATAGCTACAGCTCCCTTGTTATCTGAAGGGGGCAAAAAGCTGCTCGTCTATTGTCCATCTAAATATGGTTCTGACATTTTTATTTACAAATTATCCAAAAGCCATCAATGGACAAAAGCAAAAGGGAATGTTGCAATGAGATCAGATGAGCCACCCGAACCCAGTGATCAACATTAGTTTTGCCAATGAGGTGGGACACTGGACATTATGGGTCTCCTGATGCGCTGAAGTGCAAAGCTCACAACACCACCTCCAAACTCTCTGGTCTAAGAGCTGAATCAGAGTTCAATCAAGCCTCCGGGGCAGGTGTTTTCAACCAGGGCAATTCAGCTCCCCTTTCAAGGGATGCTGGGCAATATCTACAGATATCTGTGGTTGTCACAAGTTGGGGTGGGAAAGCTCCCGGCATTGAGTGGGAGAGGCCAGGGGTGCTGCTCAACACCCTGCAGTGTGCAGGACAACCCATCATAACAAACAACAACCTGGCCCAAAATGTCATTAGTGTTGAGGCTAAAAAACTCTACTCTAGACATTACTAGCAGTTGACAAGATAAACAGGGACAAGGGAACTAGTTAAATAAAACCATGAAGATGAAACCAGCCAAATCCGGAATAGTGGGTCTTCCAGAGGACAACTGACCTGAGTGTGTCAACAAATCAGTGGCTTCAAAACAGGAAAGGAAGGATAAAATGAGTTCAATAATCAAATGGAGACTTGGTTTAGACCCTGAATCACACAAACCAAATGTAAAAAGTCATTTCTGAGACAGCTGGAAAAATCTGATTATGAACTGAGTATCACAGGACTTCAGGAAATTACTGTGAATTTTAACAGATGGACAATGGCATTGTGGTTACGTAAGAAGACATCCTTAATGATCACTAAGGCCAAGCTTTGAACACTAAGAGTCCCCACTCAGGAGAGTCCTGGGAAAAAAGCCAAGGCCTGCAGGCAATGTCTCAGATACCGTGTTCCAGCAGACAGCAGGGCATGAGTGGTCCGGAAGGGCACACTGAAGGTCAGCGAGATGACAGTTGAGTAGATGGACCACGGGCAGTCAATTGACACCTGGGGAGGAAGCAGGATACACACTCAGACCCCACATGGCTGACAGCACAGCCCTGCTGCCACCACTCATCCACACTTGTAGTGCCTGTTTGTCTCTAGACATGCTATACCTTCACCACTCATTATTCAGAAAGTAAAATCCTACTAAACACATGCACGTGTCGCCAGAATGGTCTCAATACCTAGGGAGCACAGATGTCCTCTAGAGCACAGACCCACCTGCTGGTCCCACATATACGGGGCCACACTGCCAAGCATGTTTTAATGTGTGTGAAGTTTTGATAAAGTGCTTTCAGTCACATATGTCCAGATGACATTAGTCAGTGACCACTCCAAAATTATGTGAATTACCTAAACATTTAATCCACCTAATGCTGAATATGCAACTGAAAACCAGTCCATCTGAGGCCACAGTGTGGACAAAGTTATTAAATCCCACAGGGCAAGATGCAGGTCTCAGACTTCATTTCATTTCTCACAGGGAGCAAATGAATATCCAACCCAACTCCTCCTGTTCCTATGTATGGGAAGGAAGTGGAGGGGAAGAGGCAAGAAAGCCACCCTAATGCACAGTGGCCCAGCAAGAAAACTGGCAGGTTGGAATTCACACAACTGTCGATGCTCAGAACAAGAGCATTTCCCAAGTGGCCTGGCCAAGTCCTGTGTGTACCTGCATGAGATGTCCTCCCATTCCATCCCATCAGTAGATCAACACCCACCCACAAAGGAAGCAGGGCCCTTCCCTTTCTATTCCTTGTGGCTGGAGATTAGATGATGATATCCTGTTCTGAGTCCAGATCATTTATGTACTCAGTACCATGTGCTCCTACTGAAGTAAGGATCACCTTCACTGTGTGAATACCTATGAGTTAAGGTGAAAATATTTCCTCTTATCTCTTCAAAAACTGAAAATTAAAAATTATTCTTCAGGTGTTGATTTGTCTGATCATTTTATGCTTTCTTACCCTATTTACCCTATCGCTCTGGGGTATATACTGCAACCCCTGGGCTGTTCCAAAGAGCCCTCGGAATTGGAATCTATACCTCTGAATAAACATGATGTAGGAACACATTTCGTGAACTGATTTCCTGTGCAACTGGGACCAAAATCACGTACCTCACAAATAACTGTCAACAAATACCAGCACCAACACCTAAAATGACAGAGCTCATTCCTGGCTACGGTTGGTGAGGCATTTCAGTGGACAGCAACTAAGGCAAACATGACACAGCCTAGTCACTGGGGCAAACAGACAATGACCCAGATTTCACTCCCCTCACGCCAGGTTAACTCTATAGCTTTAATCATCAACTTTCTGTCCTCCTGAGTTGGGATATAAGTTAGAGCTTATAAGTCTTTGTTCTTGCAAAATGCACCCCTTATCTAAGAAGAGATGATTCACAGGCATGAGTGCTCAATAGGAGAGTGCAAGGCATCAGGAGCTCAGCACAGGCCACTTCAACAGAGGGCATCGCTTCTGTACCATCTCTCAGCAGGCAGGATGAGAAGCTGCCACCGCGAGCTAAGCTACTCCACAGCCCCTCCTCACTTTGTGGTCTGTGGTAACCATGCAGTGGCCAGTTTTCTGTTTGTCCTTATGCTTCCTATGGGGCTCTGGCGTCCCCAGCATGTCACTCTCCCCTCCAGGTGCTGGGGCTGAAGGTAAAGAGAGAACTTCCAGTTCAAATTCAATCACGTGGTATGCAGGTGCAGCAGGCAGACTGATGCTTGTGACCTTATCGGAGGACTGGATCCGGAGAGATGCGTTGGAAGACTGTTCTATGAAAGAGAAAAAGTCACTTTAAACATGTTCACTGCTTCATTTTTCATTTGTCTTATAGTATGTGACGGGCCCAGCCGTGAGGTTACAGCCCAACTCCTCCTGCTCCTATGCATGGGAAGGAGGTAGAAGGGAAGAGGCAAGAAAGCCCCCAAAGCAGAGTGGCCCAGCAAGAAAGCTGGCAGGCTGGAGTTCAGACAACTGTCAATGCTCAGAACAAGAGCATCTCCCACGTGGCCTGCCCAAGTCCTGAGTGTACCTGCATGAGATGTCCCCCCATTCCATCCCATCAGCAGATCAACACCCACCCACAAAGGAAGCAGGGCCCTTCCCTTTCTATTCCTTGTGGCTAGAGACTGGATGATGGAAGTTTTTCAGGGTTATTGACCAGTTCCCTACTTTTGCTTTAAGGGGTAGAAGTGTGCTAGGGTGAACGGGGCTGGGAATCATCACAATGGAGCTCAGGCCCAGCCAAGAGGCTGCACCCTGTGTCCTCAGCCAGGTCAGCACTGCCTAGCTACTGAGTACTTGTGCCCCTCTCAGTCTACTCTCCTCAAATCTGACTCCTGACCCAAGTGCCAGGTCACAGCACACCTACAAAATACCAACTTCAGAGATCACTGAGGACAACCCAGGGCACAAGAAGTATCAGGACACACTGACAGGGTGGCAGTCATGACAGGCCCATTCTCATACTCTCAAGGTGTGTGACAAAGTGAAGAGCCCTCCTGCACTACTGCCTCACAACTGGGAGGCCGGAGCCTTACCTCTCGTGTTAGAGTAGATCACAGCTGTGTTCTCTGTCTGACACAGAATGAGCATGGCTTCTGCATTGCTGAGTTGGAGGCTGTCCCCATTTTTTATTGTATAATGGCCAGTAGTGACAGTGAACTTGACTTTCTGAGGAATACCTGCCAAAAGGCTATCTAAAGGGGAAAAGAGAGCAATTAGCATCACTGTCAACCAGAAAATTGTAATTCGGGGCCAACTATCAGGTACTCTGTTTCTTTTCCTACAAAAGATTTGTTCATTTTAGATATCCCATAAACTCACTCAATTTCTATTCCATTCCGCCCTAACTTTTAATCTCAGTGATGTGGACTGCAGCGTTGAGGGGAACTTTGATAGGAGCAAAATAATTCTGTTGGTCTAGCAAGTTAGGGATTATCATGGCCACTATGTCTCTGAGGGTCATAAATTTTACTGGTCTATTAGTGAAACAAAATCAGGTAATGTGACTTTAGAACAGACTACAAAACAACTTGAATGTGCTGGTGCTATTCAGAATTTTCTCTGATTTTCTACAGTTTAGGGCCACCATAGGCTCTTTGGTTCAGATGTAGTCAGTAGCAGGAACCAGCTACCCCTTACTCTAGATAACAATGGAGGGGAGAGCTGAACTTTCTGAGAACCCTGTTCCAGGAGAGGCAGAAAGAAGGCAAAAGTCCAGGACGAAGAAGGGGAGTAACAGAGAGGGATGCTGGACCAGAGGCAGAAGCAGGGGAGGTTGCTCAGTTGCAGGCACATGCCACAGGAGGGCAGGGCCTGCTCAGCAGGTGCTTCCTCTCCCTGAAGTACAGAGCTCAGATTATATGGAAGAAGCATTTGAGAGACTGCTATGTTCAGCATCTGAGGCCTTTGCTGGTGGCCATGCAAAGAGAAGTGAGAATGAAGAAAAATAGGGAGAATGGAGAGATTAGGTAGAAAAAAAAAATGCTTTTCTTGATTTTTTTCTAAATGGAAGAAACAAACAAATAAATATATTGTTCCCAGCCTGAACAACTGAGACATTCACTTATTAGTGTTTAATTGTCACGTGATCTTCAATTATTTGTTTAGACCAACTCCTCTAATTTTAGAAATCAGAAAAGACAATAGCTTTGGCCAGGACACAGTGGCTCAGGCCTATAATCCCAGCACTTTCAGAGGCTGAGGCAGGAGGACAGCCTGAGCCCAAGAGTTCAAGAGCAGCCTGGGCAACATAGTGAAACCTTGTTTTTATTTAAAAAATAAAAATAAAAAAAAGAAAGAACAATAGCTTTGAATTTCTCAAATGCCATGCCAGAGTCAAGTTTAATCAACATTTTCAAAGGATAACACTTTTGATCTGAGTACAGAACATAACTAAATCTAGTATTTAGCCTCTGAAATGGAACTCTAAGCAGGAAATTATATATTTTTATTAAACTCTGCAGAGACATTAACTGACACTTGGCTAACAGGATACTGTAAGATATATATTTAGTCTTCAATCCCATTTCCTGGCATACTAGCTCCTAAAATACTTACAATCTCCAAAGAGATATATTTTTGTATGCTATGCTAATGAGCTGACTGTGGCTGACAGCCCTAGGTAGCTTCAGGATTGGGGAGAAGAAAGGGCCTGAAGGTTGAGTTGATCACCAGTGGTCAATGGTTTAATCAATCATGCCTACGTAATTTAACTCCATAAAAACCCAAAAGGAAAGGGTCCAGAGAGCTTCCAGATAGTTAAACATGTGGAGGTTCCTGGAGGGTGGTGCACCAGGGAGGGCACTGAAGCTCTGTACAGTTCTCCCATACCTCATCCTACATTATCTGTGTCTTTTGTAATATCATAAATCAGTAAACAAAGTGTTTCTCTGAGTTCTGTGAGCTGCTCTAACAAATTAATTAACCTCAAGGAGGGGGTTGTGGGAACCCTGACTTCTAGTTGGTCGGTCAGAAGCACGGGCAACAAAACCTGGGGCTTGTAATGGAAGTGAGGGGAAGCCTTGGGGACTGAGCCCTCAGCCTGTGGGATCTGACGTTATCTGCAGAGAGACCATGTCAGAATTGAACTAGAAGACACCCAGCTGGGGTCCACTGCAGAACTGACTGGTGGTAGGGATGATCCCCAACACATTTGGTCACAGAAGTCTTCAGAGTTGACTGGGAGAAAAGAAAACATACTTTGAGTTTCCTTTTTCCACTTTCAGAGCTAATTTTTCTATTTTCTTATTTTCAGATATACCATGTCTATTAAACATGAAAGTCAGCAATTATGGGAAAGCAAATATTCAGATGAAAAAAGGAAGCACAGTTTAGTTCCCAGGTAAAATGTCCATTATGTTACCCAAAACATTGCTTAAAGGCAGACAGCTAAAATGTATTAGAAGGCTGACATCTTTGAAAGTCCTCTCAAAACAGCATCCACAGTGAATATCCTGAGGGGCAGAGACACACTCACCAGTCAGTGGTGTCACATGCAGCTGGGGCTCCTGAGAGTACACATCGTACTGCACAATGGGGTAGATGTGAGGAAGGACAAACCATACAGGGCCCACCGAGGCACACAGTTGCCTGAGCGTGTATGTTCCAGGTTCCTTGGCCTAGGATCGAAATCAGGCATTTGAAAAGATGTCACTCAGTTTTGCAGTTAGGAGCTTCCTAAGGCAGAACTGTGTCACAACATTGCTGAACTACAGAAATGACGCTGCTTCTGCCTCTCTTGCTCCTCCTGCGATCAGGCCTACACCTCCACACCTGGGCTGCTCAAAAAGACCTTCAGAATCTCTCAATCCATGGTTTTCTGAAGAACTGAGGCTTACATTTGACTTTACCTTCCAATAATGCATTTTCAAAATAACTGGTATTTGTGGCATACTCTTTGGAGGGTATTTAATTTAAATTATGGAATTTAAGACCTGTTCCACACTAGACTAAAAACACATGCAGCAAATACCTGTACTTTCCACAGGCCAATTCTCTTAAGTTAGTGGAACTCACAGGACATGCTGTGTCAGAGAAGAATTTATGTCACAGTAGCTTGGAAGCAACAGTTTTGACATCCAGGCAGCCACAAAAGGAAAACAAGGCTGACTGTAAAAGTGTTCCACCTTCTTTGTCATCTCATTTTAACAAATGAGAGTGTATCTTCATACATAGGGGAGGCTAACCCATTCCACTAATCCAATCAGTTAAAAAAACTAAATCAAAAAACAAGTATCTATGTTAAGAAGTTCGCTCTAAGGGTACCCGATCTCCAATAAGACAAAGTGGGGACCAAAGGGAGGCTCAAACTTTACCTATACAATGACCACATATGTACCTAACCCTGAATTGTACCCCACAACTTTGAAATTAAAAAAAAAATTAAAAAGAATAATGTTATTATACCCCCGCCAAAAAACTGCATTCAAATTGGTCAACTGCCAATTTGATATCAAATTTATAATACAAAAAAGAAAACATCAGTGTATTTTTCTTTAAATACAGAGACCAAACCGGGCTAAGAGAACAAAGGACTGTACTCAATTCTCACCACAATTCAGACAATTCCCACAAGCTCCACAGAGGCTTCCACATAAATGTGAAAGTCATCTTCCCAATCTGAACACATACCTGAGTCCTGAATGTTATCCTGTTGGGCCCTGGCTCCAGGGTCACATCGCTACACTTCAGTACGTGGACCCCCTCCTCCAGAGCTACCCCTGAGGGCATGTCCAGGGAAGAGCTGCTCTCCTGCCTTCTCAGGAGCATGTGGACATTTCTGCAAATAATCCCTGTCGTGTTTAAGGAATTATCAGAAGGACTTCTCTCAAACATCTCATACAACTCCAAGGCAGGCAAGCTGTTCTGAGATGCAGGGAAAGGAGGGGTCTCAGCTGGAAAATTAATAATCCCATTGGACGTCTTGTGCTTGGTAAGCCACTCAGCAGTCTTCCGGTAGCTGTTTTTCTCAACGCTGAAGTGGACATTGACAGCAATCTGCTCCACATGAACAGGCACAGGCATCTGACTGCACATGGTTATCTCAACAGACAAAATGCCACCCACATGGACCACGGCGTTGCAAGGATCAAAATGGAGATCTCTCAGTTGTGCAAAGGAATGCATAGGGAGTACAATCTTGTGACCTGTAAATATAAGTGACCAGGCTATATTTCCTGATAGTAAGAGGTAGCGGGCCTTGGGTGCTGTGAGGTCACCCAGAGCACACTTACCACGAGAAGCAAGAAGCAATAATGTGTAAAAGAGACTCTCCTAGCCTCCCGTCATATCCACAACCTGAAAGTTATTCTGTCAAAAGCTAAATGCAAACAAATGCCTAGATAACGCCTAGAAATCATAAAATTTATAGAAATGAAGGTTCTCAAGTCTTCTTTGACAAATCTAAGAGAAATGCACGTCAACTAACTCCATCATTTTAAACTAAAATGTGTAAAAATAGTCCAATTCCTAGAGTTGTTTCCAAGGGATACCAACACTTTCCCACCTACTTAAAGACATTCTCAAGTAAAGATGCCCACGTGCCTGCTGTGTGTCTGGAAACAGAAACTCCAGGTGTTTTTAAGTCTATGAAGTCAGCCAATAAAGCTGAGCCCAGGACAGCAGCAACCAGTAAGCTCTACAGTCACAATGGGGGTGAGAATCCTGCTGCTCTCTCTAACCTCCTTTCTATAAGCACCTTAGTTTTGCCTAGAAAATCCACAAAAGTGCAGAGCTGATCTGTTAAGTACTTATTAAACATTCATCAACTGAAGGACCTGCCAAGGCCAATGCCATAAGATCATGAGAAAACAGTAAACAATCATGGAATATTTTATTCATACATAGATACCAAAGAACATTGGCAAGAAAATCACAATTCAAATAGTCTCACCCACTAAGCAGATGTGGTCATGGCTCTACCTACAATCAGTTTGGGACATATTAAAGAAGCTACTAAGGCCAGGCGCGGTGGCTCAAGCCTGTAATCCCAGCACTTTGGGAGGCCAAGGCAAGAGGATTGCCAGAGTCCAGAGGTTTGAGACAAGCCTGGGCAACTTGGTGAGACATTGTCTCTACAATAAATCAAAAAAGTAGCCAGGTGTGATGGCCTGTGCCTGTAGTTCTAGCTACTTGGAAGGCTAAGGTGGGAGGATCACCAGAGCCTAGCAGATCAAGGCTGCGGTGGCCATGAGTGTGCCACTGCACTCCAGTCTGGGAGATAGAGTGAGACTCCAACTCAAAAAAATTAAAAAATAAAATATTTTTTTAAAAAAAGAAGCTATTAAACCAAACTAACATCATAATGTTCCTGAAAACCCCATTCAAGTGATTATACCTCAGCAGTCAATGACCATATTAACCTGGAAAAACTGGCTTTCAAGTAGTTAGTAACTACTCAGGAGCTGTTAGGAACCCCCAATGTGACATTATCTGAGAGGTAATTAGGGTTAGATGGGATGAGGCTGGGGTCATCGAGGGTGACGGGATTACTATCTCTTCCTCCTTTCCCATCATGTGAGAACACAGCAAGACAGCCATCTACAAGTCATGAAGGGACTCCTCACCAGAAACTAAGGCTGCTGGTACCCTGATCTCAGACTTCTAACCTCCAGAACTGTAAGAAAAAAAATGCCCCTTGCTTAAGTCATCCAGTCTGTGTCACGTCAGCCAGAGTAGAGTAACACGGTGACTATTTTAGTATTATCCTTGATAAAACAAACACCAGGAGCTAAACTTCACAATAAATTTAATCTTACTACATGGTGTTATCTATAAAGTCTATTTGCCAAAACATTTAAAGTGAATTTAAACCTTTCAGATCTCTCATTGAGATGCTCCTATGAAGAAACAATGAGATAAATTCCAGCAGGTGGGCCAGTCTATGAAAGAACTGGTTCAATGTATTAGGCAATAAAAAGAAATGAATTACCAATACATGCTACAATACAGGTGACCTTGACACATTATGATACACAGTCAGTCACAAAAGACCACATATTGTATAATTTGTGGAAAGTTGTCAGAATCAAAATGAGAGTCACTTTTTTTTTTTTTAAAAACTTCACAAATAGAGCCAGAGAAGGCCATGAAGGGAAGGTTCTCCTGCACATGCACCTGATAAAAACTCTCACAAAAGACTGCAGAAACCACAACCTTGCACAAGGTCATCACAACCTTACTCAAAACATGCTTCTCATGGTCTGGCCATGTGCTCTTTCAGCTGTGGCAGCCATATTTTCTTAGCTTTGGTCCCCTCCCTTACCTGGGGAGGTGAAACTTCTAATTTACTTTCCAAATAAATTATATTTTTCAATCAAAAAAAAAGCTTCTGCAAGAAGATTTGCCCAGAAACTGCCTGTCCAACCTCAGGCTGGTGTCACCCCTGTTGTTGATCTTTGTAGCTAAGGACAATCATCTCAAAACAATTATGTGATCCTCCTCACTCTTCCTTTAAAAGCCCTTGTCTTCCTTTACCTCCCTGAATAACACATAGTTTACTATGACACGCGGGGTCCTACTGCAATGCCCAATTCCCAAATAAACATAATTTTTTTTGAAAGCCTTTCTCTGTTATTTAGGTTGACAGATTCTATAGGTTGAATATCTCTTATCTGAAATGCTTGGGACCAGAAGCGTCTCAGATTTCTAATTTTTCTGGATTTTGCAATTATTGAAATTATAAAATTTCTGTTGAAAAATGTTGAAGAACCTTAATCGGAGAACCTAAAATGCTTCAATGAGCATTCCTTTGAATGTCATGTCAGTGCTCAAAAAGTTTCAAATTCTGGAACATTTTATATTTCCATATTAAGGATATTCAACCTGTATTTACCTGAAAAATCCAGAATAGGTATCTATAGAGACAGAAAGTAGATTAGTAGCTGCTAGTAGCTGGGGGTGGGAGGGAATAAGTATGGGGTTCCTTTTTGGGGTAATAAATATGTTTTAAAATCGACCGTGGAGATGGCTGCACACATCTGTGAATATATTAAAAGCCACTGAATTGTACAATTCAAATGAGTGAATTACATGGTATGTGAATTCTATCTCAATAACCCTGGTATATTTATAAAAGCAGCACTACCTTAAAAAACGAAAAAAAAAAAAGATGGGAAGAACTTTTAAATTAAAAAAGAACTGAGGTAGGACAACCACATGTACCATGTGATCTCTTCCTGGACTACATTAAAAATAATTTATGGGTTGTGCACAGGGGCTCACACCTGTCTTCCTAGCACTTTGGGATGCTGAGGCAGGAATATTGCTTTGAGCCTAGGAGTTCAAGACCAGACCAGGCAAACTCCAACTCAACAAAAAACAAAAAACTAGCTGGGCATGGTAGCATGCACTATAATGCTTCCATGAAATGGGAAAGTTGCTTCCTATTCATATAACAACTTTAGTCCCAGCTTCCTGGGAGGTTGAGACATGAGGATCACCTGAGCCCAGGAGTTGGGGGCTACAGTGAGATATGATTGCACCACTGTTCCCCAGCCTAGGTGACAGAGCGAGACCCCATCTCTAAAAATAAAAATAAAAAAGAATAACAATTTATGAAAATATTTTTTGAGACAATTAGGGAAATATGAATATGGACTATTTAGATGATACCAGAACCTTGTTAATTCTTTGGGTGATCATCCTTAATTTCAGAAGATTCATGGTAAACTGCTTCAGGGTCAAGTATTATAATGTGGTCCAGAGCAAAAAAAAGTAAAAAGAAAAATATAAATACATGTTTGCTACACAGTAAAATGTTAACAAATGTTTACTCTAAGTGGTTGGTATATCTTTTTTTAAATTTTATTTTTAAGTCGGAGTCTCACTCTGTCGCCCAGGATGGAGTATAGTGGTACACTCACAGTCACTGCAGCCTCGACCTGATGGGCTCAGGCAATCCTTTTGCCTCAGCCCTCCAATTAGCTGGAGCTATAGGCATGTGACACCACACTCAGCTAATTTTTGGTAGAGACAAGGTCTCTCCAAGTCCCAGGCTGGTCTTGAACTCCTGAACTCAGGCAATTTTCTCACCTCAGTCTCCCAAAGTGCTGGGATTACAGGCACGAGCCACCGTACCAGGCCTGGTTGGTATATCCTGTATTCTTTCTACTTTTCTGTAATATTTGAAAATTTTCACAATAAAGTCGTAAAATTAGTCTTACCTAGGCTGTCTGACTGCTGGCTGGCAAAGTTGAGTATCTCCTGGCAGAAGTACTTTCGCTCCTCTTCAGTCAGGTGACAATCACTGGCTAACAGGCTACTGGTCTGAAGGTAGCTGAAGTGGAGAGTTAAGAGGCCTACAGAGGCCCTCACTGAGGAACATGGAGCAAACTGGCTTCAAATGTTCCCTGAGGCCATCACAGAGTAGCCCAAAGGGCATTCTTTACTATTTGTTTTCAGTTACTATGTACTCAAAATGAGATTAAAAAAAAACCAAACAAACAACTATTGACTAGGCATTTAACTCATTCTACACAATACATGCATAAAGTAGGATTTTTCTCTTTGTAATATAAGTGTTTCTGAAACACTCAGTTGTGGGCAATGTTGCTGTATGAATAGAAAGCAACTTTCCCATTTCATGGAAGCATTAAAGGATACTTTTCCATTTGTCCAAGGTGCTTTTGACAATCGGCCAGCTGCTTCCTTGTGTGTGTGATGGGTAATGCCCAGCCCTCAGCCAGGTAATTTTTCAATGCTCCTTGAAGATATGTTTCTGCCTTTTGTGGAGATTTTTTCCTCCTTACAAAGTCAACAAACAGAAGCTTTTATTATGGTTCATGACCATCAACAAACTGAGACATCACCTTTCATTTCTTGGCCTCTGACCTCCAGACCCCAACACCAGGATAGATGTACCATCTCTAGACAGTCTTCCACACAGCCCCCGCATATGAGAAACAGTACCAACTCAGGACTATGTAATTAGACTCTAAAGTGAATACCCGATCAGTGGGCTCGTGGTGATAATACCACAATACACGATTTGCCTAACACTATACACCAGTCAAGATCTTTCACAGTTGAATCTCAGGGTGAGAAAGTGAGAGCATCACTCACTATTTCAAGCTGACAGGAAACCCAAGGCTAAAATAAGATGAAGGGCTTGTTCTCAAATCAGTAAAGAGTTATGCTACCTACTGGAAACACAAACCCAGAGAAGCAGGCTACAGGGCCCAAGTGAGAAGGGAGCATGGGCAATCCTAAAACTCAGGTAAAGAATGCTGAGCAGGCATCAGGGGTTGACAGGGAACTAGGAAGAATTGAAATAGCAATGCTTATCAACCAAGAGAAGATCTTCCCACTCTCAATTTAAACCTTAAGGAGGTTCAGAATAAAACAATGCAGCTACTTTACATCACTGGCCTTGAGGTTTTCAATCCTCTTAAGAAATATTTGATACAACTAGAAAAATGCTATACAATAAACTATTTTAAATATTTTAAAGCTCAAATTAACAGGGCTTGTCAAAGCCTCAGGGGCAGGAACCCTTCACCCTCCTCAGGAGATAAAGTCAACACTAAATAACACTTTTTCTAGCCATCCTTAGAAGACATTGCCCTTTTCAATACCCTACTCTTGAAACATAGAGCTTTCAAATTCTCAAATTAAGTAATTTTTAAACCTATCAGACTAGTTTTCCTAGACTTTTATGGTCATCCCTCCAACTCCCATTTTTTAAAGGAGCCAGAAATTTCTATGTGTCTTCATAACTACCTCTAGCCAAAGATTCTTACAATCTAGAACTGGGAAAACCTCTCCAAACCATTCATCCAGGCTTTTGCTGTCTACAGACAAGGAGAGGGAAGCTGACCATCACCTAGCTAGCTTGTGGCCACGATGGAACCAGAACCCAAGACTCTAACTAGCAGGACAGCACCCTCCACGTAACTCACTGGCTCAGAATATACTAGTGTCACAAGTGAGCCAGACTCAACAGTATCTGAAGATACAGTTTCTCTGCTCCACTAACTAGTAAATTACTTATTAAAGACACCAGATGGAGATTCAAGAAAGCCAAATCCCAGTCATGACTCTGCCATTAATCAGTTGTAAAACTGGCTAGCTGCTTCAGCCACATCTGGAAAACTAAGAAATTCACTTATATGACCTATGAATTCCTTTCCAGCCAATTTATATCCACTCAAATAAATTAGGATTCCTTGCTTCATCTAATAAAATTAAGTGTAGATTTTAAGACCTCATTTCAAACAAATTTTTTAAAGAAAATATAAACAACTTTTTCCTTATAATTTATATCTCTTTTTAGTGTTCTGAAACAGCAACCACACTGCCTGTTGGGATTTCTTCTCTTCGACAGCCTGATTTTATAAAATACATTAGAAAATTGTTAAATTTTGAATCTTTGCTCCAGAATCAAACTCAAAGCTGGAGCTGAAGTGGCAACGTATGCAGTAACTGTACAAGCGTTCTTCCAATCATTCCCAGAGCATCCCTCTCTCATGTAGCTAACGCATGCAGTTACTTTATATCACTGGCCTTGAGATTTTCAATCCTCTTAAGAAATATTTGATAAAACTAGAGAAATGCTATACAATATTTTAAGAATCTATATCCTAATTTACTCGCTGTTGAGATGCAGATTCTTTAATACTTTCTCACAATTATTTAACCAATTATAATATTTTATATATATAATTACAAAAATTTAAGTAAAAGAATCTCAAGAACCAGTAACAGTTACTAAGGGTAACAAGCAGAAAACCTCTCCATTTGGTTTGCAAAAGAAATTGAAAAGCACAATGAGGACTGGTTAAGAGTCTACGTTTTTCAATCTACAAATTTATGCATACTTTATAATAACTCCATACATAACAAATCTTCTCTTGCTATTTGTGTGACATATTTAAAATTCAAAGAAAAGTTCAAGATCAATTACATGTAAAACTCTGCCAGATCTTTTCCAACAAACTTTGCAGATCGAATCCTCCCGATGCTTGTATACATTTCAATGGTGGCGTGGGACAAATCCTAATAAGAAGTTTAAAAAAGCATAATTACATACCTGAACTTTTAATGATAAACAAATATTACACTTATTTACTCAAAGTTTAAGCAAAAGACACTTTTATTCATATAACATTAATTTTTTTAGATTGGAAAATACTGTTTATTTAGAAAGTAAATTAGAGAGAGAGGGGAGATTCACCTCTCTAAGGTAGGGGAGGGGGCCAAAGCTAGGAAACATGGGCAGCCTTAGCTCTAAGAGCCACGTGGCCACACCAGAGATTAGCAAAGCAACAGCAAAAAAGTTAATTAGAGAGAGAAAAAGAGAGAGAAAGAGAGAGAGAGAGAGAGAGAGAGAGAGAGAGATTGATTCACCTCTCCAAGGTAGGGGATGGGGCTAAAAGTTAGGAAAATGTGGCCTGGCCACAGCTCAAAGAACATATGGCCTGGCTAGTGCTTAACAAAACAATTTTTTAAAAACTGTGTATCTAGTTTTTAGTTTTGTAATATGTAATCAAAGTTGGTAACTTATATATAAATTATGAAGCATAACAATAATAGCAACACCTAAGCTAAGTGTGGTGGTTCACGCTTATGATTCCAGCACTTTGGGAGGCAGGAGGATAGCTTGACCCAGGAGTTCAAGACCAACCTGGGCAACATAGTGAGATTTCATCTCACTAAAAATTATTATTATTTAAATAATAATAATAAAAGAAATACCCATGAATTCACCCAAAATAGAATATCTAAACTTTCAAAGTACTTTCTGTATGTGTTAACATTTGTGACCTCCTTCCCTCAGCTCGTGTAACAGGGGCAAGCCATTACAGGCTACTGCCAAATGCTAGCGTTACCTGTGAACCAGGAGTAGAGCTGACCCACCAAGTTTCTACCAATACTGCTTTCTGAAGTCTCTCTAGCTTAAATCTTTCAAAATCAAGAACAATAGCTCTGCTAAGTCCAAATTATTCCTTTTTACAAAGAATTCATTATCCTTCTTACTATTTCAACTCTACTCAATGAGTAAGACCAATTTTAACAAAATTTTAAGTATTCAAAGATGCTTTCATGACTAACTATGGCACTTTAGCACTAACAAGCATCTGATGAGCAACAATTATGTCCACAATTTTTCCCAAGGGTACCAAAGAAACTAAAAAAGCCAATAAGATACAATTCCCAATTCCAGTTCATTCCCAACTTAAAAGGTCAAGTAGCAGAGCAAAGTCTTCTAGTGATGGCTTGCTCTGTGACAGACAGGTGACATACATAATACTTACTAAGTAATGTTTTTCAAAAGCTTCCACTGATGACAGCGCTTCCTTGAGTTTCTTATAAGGACTCTGAGCTGCATTGGCTTAAACAAAAAGAAATGAGACTCCCTCTTCATCTTCATTATGTACAGTCACATGAGTTTATATTCACCTCCACAAATGCAAGTAGATGATCTCACCTGACTCTTGTGGAAACTACAAGCATAGCCATGCCAACTGAAACCACATCATTATGTCTATTCTTTCCCATTAACGTCTTCATAAAATAGTCTAAATCCTTCATGAAATATTTTTCTCTGATTTTTAAGACTAGAATTTTTAGAAACATGTATTACAAATACTCCAAAAAATTAAATTACTTCCAAAATAATCTGAAATGTTCTCAAGCTGAAACAGTGCAATATGAATATTACAACTTTTTCCCTTGAAAATGAATTCAATTTAGCAAGCGTGCTCTCAGTTCATTAGGTATCCTTTAGTATACTTTAACAGCAGTTTTGTTAAACAATACTCTTATCATAAATTCATATCTAGAACAATTGGTAATGCTCTTTTCAAAGTGTGTTTTTTCACTGTGTGTGGTGGCTCATGCCTGAACTTTGGAAAGCTGAGGCAGGAGGATCACTTGATCCCAGGAATTTGAGATCACCCTGGGCAACTAGCAAGACGTCATCTCTACAAAAAAAAAAATCAAAAAATCAAAAAATTACCCACATGTGAGGCTGCGGTGAGCCATGATCATACTACTGCATTCCAGCCTGGGCAATAGAGTAAGATTCCAATTAAAACAATAACAGCAACAACAAAACCACCCTATTGCCCAGGCTGGAGTGCAGTGCCATGATCACAGCTCGCCACAGCCTCGATCTCCTGGGCTCAGGTTATCTTTCTACTTCAGCCTTTCGAGTAGCTGGGACTATAGGCGTGTGTCACCACGTCTAGACAAGATGTTTTATTATACAGGATTAATTTATTGATTAAAAAGATTTGTCAGGCCATGTTGTTAGAAAAATAGATCATCTGTAATTCAGAAAGACATTGGTGCATTTAAACTTCACGTGAGCTGTAAAGAATCATGATCAGCTCATTTAAGCCTAGGAGAAACTCAGATACAATTTTTAAAATCCTCCCAATTTCTTAAACTATTTCCAACATTTCATTATGCTATAAAAGGTAAAATAACTTTTTGCACTCAGATATCCTTCTAAAGGGACATCATGAATCTAGCAAACCACTTGGATGTCCCCTCTCAGAGGATATAAAGAAATTGCAAAATTTTCAAAAATGTATGTTTATTGGCGTTTTTCATTCAAATTACACAAAAAAGTAAATAAAGAGATGGAATATATACAGAGATACAATCAATCAGTTAAGAAACAGTTATCAGGAATCACAAGTGTGTCTTTCCACATCTTCTTCGAACGATAGAACCGGACAATAAATTACTAATAAATCATTAATGTGGGAGGAAGAAAACGAGACTGCATTGTCAGCTTGAATAGAAAAACACCAGGTGGAAGATGTCAAACAAATTACTATTGCACAACAGGTATCAATGAACCTAAAATGCATGTTGGTGACTGTTACCACATGTCAGAAAAATGCAGGATATAAAATTTTAATTTTTTTGGTCGTAAATAAGTTCCTCAGTGTTCAAAATTCCATTATAAGCCAAATATCATTCAATAAAATAATTGGTTCCAACACTATACTATTTAATATGAAGTTATTTGTTTTTCACTATTTTCACTATTATTAACCTAGTCAGTTAATAATAGGTATAATTTCCCAAATGGTGAGTAATTCTTAGCACTTGAGTTAAATGCCAAGTTATAAAGGACCTTTTCATGACTTTCCATTACCACTTACACAGGTAACAGTACCTACAAACATACCTGTTTCAGGTCGCTCAGCTCCCAAACCTGCCAGAAGGTCAACTGTCCTATTGAGATCTTCAGAGTTTGGTCCTTTTTCTGACACAAGTCCACACAGATAGCCCAAGGACTTTAGCTGTTTAGATAAACCCACAGTTTCAATTAATTTGCTGTAAGTCAGCAGAGAATTCATGAATTTCAATATAAAAATCAAATCCAGCTAAATGCTAAAAGAAATGCAGCTTTCCTATCTAAATTATGACTATCCAGATATAAAAATACCTTACTGGGGTCACACTCACTCATCCTACACAGTCCCAGTGTGGCTCCACGGGTAGTAATCCTCTGCTTCTGTCCATCACTTCCCACATTCTCCTAAGCCCTGGGGTCTACCACTCCACCTGCACCTCTGTGAGTCCCAGACCCAGCAGCCCACCCTGCTGCACACACTGACACGGCTGCCAGTCATATGACCAGAAGCTGCTCTGCATTTTTGCACATTTCAGCCTCAGCCCTCCTTATACCCTACTTCTGGTGCAGAGCCACTGCCACAGCTGGAACACAGCAAGTGTCTCCTGTCTGCTGAACAGAGTAATATGTGGAAGGGAATCACGACTTCTATGGCTGCACCCACACATGCCACAAGGTCACTAGAACTGCTGTACCAAGATCCAAATGAGCAGCACCCCTCAAACCAGCTGACTTCCTCACCTACCAGGCATGGCCAGAGACCATGCCAGCATTCCGCTTGGGTACCTTTTCCGTGGCATAGCTCCACAGCCCCACAGTATGGGCAATGTTTGAATCGATCTGTGCCCGTTCACAGCAGCCTTCTATTCTCTGCAACACCTCCAGACAGCTCAGAAACACCCAACAGTCCAAGGCACCAGGCGGGACAGAGACCTGGGAGGGGAAGTACAGATGTGTGTGGGACACTGGGTGAGCACAAACCCCTGCTCTTGCTTGAAAGCCCCAAGACAGCTATTCAATCTCATGGGGTTGTGAGGGGCAAAGCCACAAGGAAGAGAAAGAGGCAGAGAACAATAATTACCTAAGTGCATATGGGAAGAGAACACGAGTGAGAAATCCAAACATGTTAGTAGCTTTCATGTATTTGGTGATAATGAGTGACTTTTGATTATATATTTTAAAAACCTCATAAGAAAAAGAGGCCTATACAAAAACCAAGCACCAACACTTACTCTAAGAGTAAGAACTAGACACATCTCAGTTTGAAGGTAGGGAGAAACTAAGACTTCGGATAACTACTTGGTCACATTTAAGAAAGATCATGTTTAACAGAAGAAACTGAATACTGAGTAGATATTAGATGATAATTAGAATTATAGTTAATTTTTAGGTGTGATAACAACAGTGTGATTATGTTTGTGATAAAGAGCTCCTATTGCTTAGACACACACTGAAATGTTTACAGATAAAATATGATGTCTATATTTGAAAAATAATCCAGGGAAGTAGACAGAGATGTAGATGAACTAGAGACTGACCACATGTTGGTAACCATTGTCACTGCTGATAGATGCCTGGAATTCATTATGTTATCCTCTCTACTTCTATGTATATTTGAACCTTTCCACTTAAAAAACATAAACAGAAAAAAGTTATCAGAAATGCAAAAGTACCTATTGTATCATCTACTCTAAGATACATTTTCCCCTACATTTTAACATCTAAATAGGAATGTCTCTCCCAATCAATGGCCTCTTACACTTATAATTGGCAATGCTCTTTTTTTTTTTTTTTTTGGTGGCACTAATTTCACAATGTATCTTAGTTTTGGTGAAATGTGCTAATTAGTACTATTCAAATCATCAGTTGAAAGGTGATAAAATTGACTCACATAAGAATTCCTTCAAGACACCCTGAACACAAATGAAAGTAAAGGATCTGGAACCAACTAGAAAAAAACCAAAGGGTACAATTCAATTTTCCTATAAGAGCTTAATAGACCAATTTTTGAAAGATGAGATAATCAGCATAGAAAAAAAAACCCCTAAATCTATAAGACCAGAAGCTACTCTTATAGTCACAGTAGCCTTCTATCCTCTGCAACACCTCCAGACAGCTCAGAAACACCCAGCAGTCCAAGGCACTAGATTCATTCCTGAAGTGCTAGCAAGACTAAACTCTTTTAGAGTTCCTTAAACAAACCAGTTTCTCTGCCTGAAATGTCCTCTTCCACTTGCGTCACAGCCACATCCAGCTGGTGAGTCTTACTCATCCTACCTATTGATATACATGGCTCCACACAGCAGGGACCCTGTTTTGCTCTCTGCTGAAAATACAGTGCTTACCACAATGCTTAGCATAAGATAGATATTCAACGACTATCTGTTGAATGAATGAATCTTTTGAACTGAGCTCACATGAGACCTCTTCTAGGAACTTCCCTAGCACATACTGGTGCCTTGTAAATGTCTACTGACCTGACCTGAGACTCCCCCAGAGTTGTCTTTCCCACCCTTGTGAAACCCTGTGCTGGACAATGCTTCCATCGTTGCCTGGACACTGTGTTGATAACCCTCATAGAGGCTGCCTCCATGCAAGGGTCCATGGCTTCCTGCCTGTAGTTGAGGCCTGCTTCTTCTTCACATGTGTGCCCCTCCCCACTACCACAGGCCTGGTAGGCAAGGACATGTTTCTTGAATGAGTCTTGACAGTTCTGTAACTCTATCCTATTTTCTAGGGAGCCATCAATTCCTCCTGATTCTTCTCCAGCAATACTCCTCACACTTATCTTCTCCTCTGTACATTTCTACCACTCTTCTACTTCAGGTACTCATGGCTCAAGGTCATGCCAGTCCCTCCACTTCCTTGCTAGATGGCCCAGCACAGTGTCTGGTGCATAGTAAGCCCTCAATAATCACCACCTAAATTCCCACAGATACACCTGTGCCTTTATCCTCTGCTGGGCCTGAAACTTGGAATACCAATCCCATCCAGCTCAGACAGCAAACCTTCTTTTTTCTCTGGTTTAACCTCAAAGCAGATCACTCACAGTCTCTGTTCACAAACTGAGCACAAAATGGCATAGTTCTGGCCATTTCCCCTGCTAGACTAGGTGACTTTGCTGGGACCAGGACTTTGCTTGGCCCACGCTGTCTGTCATATAACCAGAACCTAAGCTGACAAAAGATAAAACAGTACTGAAGTGAACGCATTTCAAAACAACTACAAAAATCTGGGCAATCATTGTAACAAATATATAATAACCTTTTAGAAAACAACTTCCTCACATGGTTCTCCCTTTCCAATTTGGTAAAGATTAAAATACGTACACATAATACTTTTTTTTCTTACCAAAGATGTGGGAAAACAGGCATTTTAATGTGACTGAAAACAGGAAGACCTTTCTGGAGGACAAGTTGACAATGCATATTAAAAGCTTTATAGGCTTGGCGCAGTGGCTCATCCTGTAATCCCAGCACTTTGGGAGGCCGAGGCGAGAGAATTGCCTGAGCCCAGGGGCTCGAGATCAGCCTGGACAACTTGGTGAGACCTCGTCTCTACAATAAATCATAAAAAATAGCTGGGTGTGGTGGCATGCGTCTATAGTTCCAGCTACTTGGAAGGCTGAGACGGAAGGATCACATGAGCCCAGCAGATCGAGGCTGCGGTGGCTGTGAGCGTGCCACTGCACTCCAGCCTGGGCGACAAGAGTGAGATTCCAACTAAAAAAAATTTTAAAAGCTTTATAAATATGTATGTCCTTGACCCACCAATTCTACTTGTATGAAATTTATATACAAAGATGTATATACAAGGATGCCCACTGCTGCAACTGCAAATAATTCTAAGCAGTTCAAATGTTCAAACAGGACTGAATAAATCGTTGCATTTCATCCATACATCAAAGGCCACAGACAAAAAAGGCAACCTATTGCTATTAGCAAAAGCAATGACATTTTCTTCCACGTATTTATCTGTACTTTCCAAATTGACATAAAGAGCATATCCCACATTTGTAAATGGACAGAACATAAGAAATTGTTGTAGAAAAAAAAGAAATATTCTGATGGAATACTTTGAACTCACACAGAACTGGCGTTTATCCCAAAAGCTGGCTGTATGGGGCAGACACAACTTCCCCGTCTACACATTTTCCATTGGGGTGCTAGCCCACGGCTAATGGAGGCCCACGACAAGGATGGTATGTGTTCCCATTTCCCTGGAGTGTGGGTCACAGCTCTGCTACATAGGTAGGCCTTGCTTCCATCACATCTGGCCACACACTGCATTCTCTTCTCTAACAGATTGCTTTAAACCAACTGATGAACCACCCAGGGAATTACCAGGACATGTTTTACAAGCCACAAAAGCAAACATACAGTGCATCTTTTGCTGAAGCAATTTCACAACTAAAACTACATAAAGAGGTTGCAAAATGTGGGCTTTGTGTTTGTATGTATTAACAAACGTAAGTTTTATCTTCAAAAGAACCCTGCACCTGCCCAGTCTGTAGGCTGACCAGGTCCCCAGGCTATGTCCTCACTACTACTTGTTGATGGCCATCTGTTGCCACTTTGGCCCTGCCTGTCAAAAAACAATTCACCAGAGAGCTAACCCAGACACAGAGAAACAGGTCTACTTTTGCGAGTAGACTCAAATGGACAGAAAAACCAAATAATTTTGAATTTCCTGAATTTTGAATCTTTCCACCAAAAATTTAAAGAAATTCTAAGAATGCGTTTTTCCAAATTAACTGCCAACTAAAAAACATATTAGATACAGCCCTCCCCCTCCAAAAAAATTCCCAACCTATAGAAAGAATCTTATTTCAGATGAGGAGGCTGAGAGAATACTTTTGTGCCTACAGTATCACATGGCCTCTGTGGTCTTCCAAGCACACTAACCAGTAAGTTCACATGGAACTCTCTATCCTTTGAAAAAAATGCTCCAGCAAGATGTAAGTAAGGACATTCACAGAAGATCTGACCTGCATGGGGGGTGTGGCAGGTGCTGTACATAGCTGCCTGTTAAACACTCTGTCTCACTAGGGCTGCACACCCAAGTGACAGCCACCACTTCGTCTCTATCTTGTGGTAAGGAAACGAAGTTTAAGGGGAAAGTAAATTATGGAAGACTAAGGTGATGGTGAAGAGAAGAAAAGAGAAAAGAATTTCAGAGAAGAAAAGAGAGCCAGGAGAAACTCCACATGGACAAGAAGCACCCTGAACAACACAGGGCATGAAAATGCCTCCGTGACTCCCATGCCTAGAGGAGAGCCTAGAGAAAGCAAATCTGACACCCCAGAAGCTCAGGGCCCACATCACCTACCTACTCTGTGCACAGTTCTCCTCCAGCCACATGGGGAGTTGGAGACCTGCATCTCTTTCTTCTACAGTGGCCACGGGCATTCCAGTAACCAGGAAACTGAGAGGGTGTGAGAAGCCGCTCTGCAGGGGAGAGCTGACAGGCAGAGGTGTAGCAGGACACACTGGGCTGTTCTGCTCAGCCCCTGGCTGTCTGCACTTGCCCCTAAGAGAGGGCCGCCATGGTGTGGCAAGCACACGAGTAAGCAGCGCTGTCAGAGAAAAAGGGGCCGCTGTTCCCATTGACTGGATGTCCTTGGGGGGGCCTCTTGGACCCATGTTCCACACCTTCTGCCTTTCTCTCTGCCAGGGAGCTACATGTAACACATCAGTGGGCTCCTTGCCTCCAGCTTCCAGAAGGCCTGGGGGAGGACAGAAGATGGAGGGGGTGGTGGCTGCAGGTGCCTGCTTCCTTCCCTGCAGAGCTCCCCAGGCTAGCAGCCCCCTCCCCAGTTGGGCACAGCCCCTCTAAGGCAGCCAGCTCTGTGCTGCCCCTGCCTGGCTCTGGGAACTCTTGCTCTCCTCTCCCTAGGCTGGCAGCCATGCTATCTCTAGTAAACCTTCAAAGGCTAGAAAACTAATTTGAGAAAGACTCTTAAATCCTGGAGTCTATGATTCTGCTGAGCCTAGCACTACAGGGACTGTGTCTGTACTGTCCTCTAAGATCTTCCTACAATGGCCCCCAAACTGTGCAATGACACTTTATAATCAACTCTCCTGGGTCAGCTTTATTTGAAAATGCCAGTTCTGAACCACCTGGACTCTAAGACACCAGAGAGCTCTGTTCTACAAGTGCACGGTTACCTCATGGTCCCACCCCACAAGTTTGTACAGCTAGGTCAGAGCAACAAAAGCAGAGTCTTTAAATCTATGCACTTGTAAAGAGTGCCATTTTGAAGTAGAAAATGTTATTTCTCCTCATTTGCTAGATTAGATATCTAAGGCAAGAAAAATAATCTGATAAAAAATCCTTAAATCCTCGAGTTTGTGACTCAGGCTAGGCACTAATGAGATTAGCTCTGAAATAAAAATTTCTTATTTAGGAATTAACTAAAATGATTTCTCTACACTTAGGTAAAAAAATGTTTAAATCTGTTAAGATTATTTTAAGCTGTTGAGCCTGTTATTTAATATTCTAGGGTACACAAAAATCAGTTCCCATATGATGAGATACTATCTCTACCAATGGCTTAGCTAATAGAGTAAATCTATACTCTAAGACCTTCTCTCAAAGGGCCTCACAATGCCCGTGTTCCTTGGGTATCCTGCTAGAGCATACAGTGGGAAGGATGCTCTCCTAGGACCTGGATGACCTGGATTCTGACAAGTTCTCTGACCCCAGGTAAGTCAACTAGCCATTTCCAGACTCAGGTTCTTTGTGTGTAAATGGAATGAGACCATTCACTCAGGAGCTCTTAGCTGGGGATGACGGCGAGAGTGCACATGAATCCTCCAACACTGTAGGGAGCATTGTGTATGTGTATATGTGAGCTGCCCTGGGTAAAGAGGGCACTGAAACAAGAATCACCTGACCAGAAGTGGTCTTATGGTCACTTCACCTCACTAGAACGTCTGTTATTCCACGGACAGCAAGAATCTGGTAGACCTCGGACGAATTAATTTTTAAAGGCAAATAACTAGCTGGCTTCTGGCACACACCCCAAAGCACAGGCATACACACTTACTTATATCTTCCATTAAGCTCTGTGCTACTCATCAGCGGGGCACAGCTTGCTATGTGTCACTCACACTGCGACCTGCATGGTCATGTGCAAAACCATTTATCTGAAAAGACAGTCTTGAAATAAATGTCTACATACAAAACCTAGCCCTGTGTATCTACCATGTGAGTGATTTTACCAGTGGGGATCAGCTTATACAGTTATTATAGGCCAAAGGGACCTTAACCAATTATACGAAGGGATTGAGCTGAGAGGCCTGCTCTGGACCAACATGAACGTCACCATGCTAGGAACAGAAGTTCTATTTTTGAGCAATTAATCACTGTAAAAAGTAACTATGCAAATAATATGTTAAAACTTAGAGACATTCAGCAAGAGAAAACTCCTAAGTACAAACAGCTCAATGGCTGGGGTTCCAAGGTTCAGAGATTTTGGTTTGAACAACCAAGACATGGGTAAATGGGGAAAGAGCCAACTCACTTCCAAGAGCTTCAGTTCCTGCACGCAGTTGTGCAGCAGCTCCAGGGCACGCTGGGCCACCTCCCATGGCCTCTGCAGGAAGAGGAGCAAAGTGCACTGGCGAGAGAACAGGTAGCTGCGCAGATCTAACAGTGTGGCTTCTCGCCTCTGGATTGACTCCCGCTTCTCCATGTCTATGGGCTTTCGCAGGATCAGTCCATTCCAGCTCTTCACTGGCTGACAGAAAAAAGTCAGCCAGTTGGCACCATCTAAACAAACACACAACACAAGAGGCACTGACTGCAGATACTTCACTTCACAGTCACTCTCTAAGTCCTGCCAACCCCCTTTAATCTAGCGATATGCAACCCATTCAGCTCCCAGAGTCTGATGGCTGAGCATAGCATGACATGACCCAGGCCACAAGGCACCCATTCTACCATGCCCAGAAAGTCATAGGCAGGAGTAGAACAGGTCAGGAAGCCACCCAGAGACGGATGGGCTGTAAAGTTAGGGGCACCTCAGGCTGTGTCAGGCTGAGAGAGAGGGCGCTAGTCTTAGTGGGAGCATGGCGAAACTACCTTATCTTTCCCTGTGGGCTGGACACAGCCTGTTTACCTGACCACCCTGGTATCTTCTGCCTTCCTTAGACAATATTTTTTTCCTTACTTATTTCTCTAACCCAACCATGTCAACCACCTGAACCCAGCTCCTCGGAGAAAGGAGGGTAGGCCCAGTTAGGACTTAGTAGCAGCACACACAGGGGAAAAAGGATCCTTGCTTGACAAAAATTTCAACAAGGCTCCCCAAGTTTAACTCATAGCCCCAAGATTCCAATATGATCTTAAAATAAACATCATCTAAATAAGAAGTCATTCTATCTTTATGGGAAAAAATATTTTAATCTATTTTTTTCACTCCAAAAGAGAGCTGTCCTAACCAGGAAGCAACTCACTACTGGCACACAGACATCACTGAACATCTGAAGTGCCCACCACAGCTAACACACCCTTTACTAGTGTGCACTTCTGCTCAGAGTTGCTTAAGTGATACAAGTGAGGAGTCCACCCACCCCTGGAAGTCCAGCAGCTCCCTCTGCCAAGCTGCCCTGCCCCAGGATTCTCACAGGGCACATGCATGTTTCATTCAGGCCTCTGTGCCAATGCCACCTCCTCAGAGAAGCCCCTCGTCTAACCTCCAATGACACCTACATCACTCCACCCTCACCTGCATCCCTGTCCACAGCCCATGCTTATTACTACTGGACACAAAGTTATGAGCTCACTTTTCTGTGCCTGTCTCCCCTTCACATGAGTTCCATGAAGGAAGGGATTCAGTCTTCTCCTCACTGTATTTAGAACAGTAACTGGCACATGGTACATCCACAATAAGGATTTGCTGAGTGAAGGAACAAAACTGAACAATCCTATTCAGCCACAAAATTTGGGCAAGACTTACTTTTGGATTTTGCGCTGCCCTAGATTTATTTTAAAACTGAGAGAAAAAAAATATGTGAAATATATGAAATACATAAGATGTTTAAAAAATATATATGAATGCATAAAATATAAGAAATACAGTTTAAGCACTTCTAATTTTTTAAAAATAAAGTAGTAAATACTTTGCTTTGGTTATGTGTCTATATTTGTATCTTCAAAGAGTGAGATATCCAAACCCGAACTTCATAAAAATTGGTTTGGAGTGGGTATGAATCAGTGACATTCATTATAATGTCCAGAATAAGGATAGCACCCAAGGTGACCATTCTAGCACTCAGCTTTCCTACCAGCTAATACTAATAGGTCCTTGAAATCACTCCTTTCTTCAGACATAGTGATAAGCGTTCTCAGCATTGCTTGTGGTACAAGAAGCAGAAAACAACTCAAGTGTCCACCACCATGGGATAGGTGAATAAACTCTCAGGAATCCATACGTGGCAAAAATAACTTAGAACCTGACCTGTTAACTTGGAGGCATGTCCACAACAGACGGTTAGTAAGAAAAAGGAGCTAGAGAGAAACGTCTATATAATATGCTATCATTTCTACCAAAATAAACATCAACAAAAAAAGGTGAGGACGATTACCAATGATCTTCTTTGTATATGGTTTCACTGTGCTAATTTTGTAATTTTTAAAGAACTTAAGACACTGTTTAAAAGTTTAAAAGAAAGATGGATATACCCATTACAAGGATGTCATATAAAACATGCGAGCAACACACCCTCAAATATTACCAAGACAACCTCTGGGCAGAAGGAACAGGGAGGAACAGAATCAGAAACATTGCTAGCATGTTCCCCAGTTGTAGAAATGACACTTTGGACCTGAAAAACAACTTTTTAAATGCTTTTTAAACTTATGATTCTTCTAAAAGTGAAAGTAAATAATATTTAATTCTCATTTCATTTCCTACAGGAATTATAAGAATGTATCTAGTATAATTAGTATAAAAAACAACAAAAGATGACTAGCCACCAGGTACATACAAAGCAGCTCCCTGACTATTTGGAGGTGGGAACCACGCTGAGAAAGGCCTGGGCTGATGCCACTACTCACCGCCCGCGCCGAAGTTGACCACGTACTGAGAGAATAGGGCATCCAGCTCATCGTACTGCACCAGGGCATCCTCAAACTGCTGCAGCATCTCAAAAACAAAGGCCAGCTCCTCCTATTCACCAAGTGAATTGTTAAAGAAAGTGAAACACAAATCAACATGTGGCCATTTAACATTACAACAGAGAAAAACACATAGCACTGTGAACAAGGTCTGCCTATACTAAGAACATGTCAACGTTCACACATACACGAGAAACAGGGAGAGGCCAAGATAACTCTGAACACCCTCCTGGACCCATCAGCAGCACTGGACATGATGGCCACCCTCGCTCTTGGGATTTTCCCTGCTGTCCAGGATACCCAGCCATCTGCTTCCTTTCCCCCTCCCTGCTGGCTCCTTATCTGAAGGCTGCCTCCTCTCCTCCCCCAGATTCCCCACTGTAGGCCCCAAGGCTTGGTCCTTGGACTCACCTTCTACCCATACTCTTCCATCTCAGAGTCTTACCAACCCATGGCTTTATATACCAATGGCGCACTATGACCACCAAATTGATAGCTCCAGTCAGACCAGACCCGTGCCTCAACTGTGTGCACTATGTGCTCCCACGGATGCTTAACAGACACCTCCAGACTGCAGGTGGGAACCTGACTCCACACCTTTGCTGCCATGTGCTTCCCATTCCAGTTGGTAGCTGCCTACCCCATCCAGAGAAACTTACAAACTTTCAAGGCATCCCCAGGTCATGAGAGGTCTGCCCCCCACCCATTCCCAGTGCTACCCCTCTAACTTCACTCACTTGGCTCCACCAAGGCCACTTCACTCTTGCTCACACTTGCTGGGAACACAGTTGCCCCGAGGGCCTTTGCACTGCCTCTTCCTGTGGCCTGGAACTCTTCTTAAGCCTTCCTCCAAGTACTCACATGGCTTGCTCCTCAACATCCTTCAGATTTGGCTACAGCACTGGCTCAGTGAGGCCTCTCCTCAACCCTGTCCTCACTTCAGCACCCCAAACCTTCTTTGCTTCTCAGTACTTCATCCTACCATCCGTGTAATTTCCTTGCTTGCATCCCCCACTATCATACATGCCAAGAACTATCTAATGATATCGTTTTAGCATCTAGAAGCGCCTGGCACATGCTGCAGCTGAATAATGTTTGTCAAATGAAAAATGCAAAGATATGGTCACAGATGGGTTTTTTTTTTTCCTGATTTCCATTGCTATACATGCATAAACCTACACCCTGGCACATTCAGCTTTCTGGAATCCACTTCCACCAATGTATTTGTGGACATTATTCCAGACCCCTAAAGATCTGTCCCGCTCACTGGGGAGGACAGAGAACACAGACAGAATCCCCATAACCTGGTTCAGATCCAGAGGCTAGCACCTCCCAGCTGCAACTGCATTAACTGGCTAAGCTATGCCTCAGAATCCTTCTCTGGATAATAAGTGCCCCTCACATGAGCTTTCTGTACGAGGATTAAAGCAATTTCTGTACATGTGCAGGAGAGTCCTGGCACACAGTGAAGCGGGAGTTTTGTGTTCACTTCTATCTTCTATGCCAACTGGGCCTGTCCCTACGGAGTCCAGCTTGAAGGGCTCCTTCAAGCTCTCATGTGTATCTCACTTCCCCTCACAACACTGCTGGGCAGTGCTTTACAAGAGAAATTGCTAAGTTCGTTTATTTAAACTTTCTTTTCTTTATGAGGTGTTTCAAGACTGAACACTCCTGTAAACAAATTTTTTCCTTTGTAATTGTGTGGTAAGGATACATGTATAAAATCAACTATTTTAACCATTTTTAAGAGTACAGCTGAGTGGTGTTAAGCATATCCCACTGCTATGCCACCATCACTACCATCCATCTCCAAAACTTCCTCATCTTCCCAAGCTGAAATTCCATCCCCATTAAACACTCACTCCCTACTCCCCTCCTGTAGCCCCTGGCACCCACCATTCTGTTTTCTGTCTCTATAAATCTGACCACTCTAGGTACGTCATATAAGAGAAATCATACCATATTGGTGGCTTATTTCACTCAGCATGATGTCCTCAAGATCCATCAGCATGTCTCAGAACATCCTTTCCTTACTCATTTTTAATTCTGAGCTAATTTTACACTTATAGTATTACAAAAAAAATTAGGTTTCCATAAAGTCTTTGCTCAGCTTCCTATAACATTAATATCTTACATAACTGTAGCACAATTATCAAAACCAGAAAATTAACATTAGTAAAATACTATTTTTTTTTTTGAGTCAGATTCTCACTTTGTTGTACAGGCTGGAGTGCAGTGGCATGATCATGGTTCACCGCAATCTCGACCTCCTGGGCTCAGGTGATCCTTACGCCTCAGTCTCCCAAACAGCTGGGACTATAGACGTGTACCACCATGCCTAATTTTTAAAATTTTTGTAGAGACGAGGCCTCGCTATGCTGTCCAGGCTGTTTCTGAACTCCTGGCCTCAAGTGATCCTCCCAGCTCAGCCTCCCAAAGTGCTGGGATTATAGGTGTGAGCCACCATACCCTTCTGAGGGTTATTAACCAAATAGCGCTTATTTGAAGTTTAGCAGTTTCTCCACTGATGTCCTTTTTTTCTGCTCCAGAGCCCACATTGCACCAAGTTGTTGCTACCCTCCTAAATGACAGCCTCCAGCAATCCATCAGTTTCTCATTCTTTCTCTGTTGTTCCCTGCCTTGGCACCCTTGCACCAAGTTGTTGCTTCCCTCCTAAACGACAGCCTCCAGCAGTCCATCAGTTTCACAATCTTTCTTTGTCGTTCCCTGCCTTGGCACCCTTGAAGACAGCTGACAAGTTGTCGGATGTTCCTCCATTTGAGTTCATTGATAGGTTTCCATGATGGCCATGAGATTATCATTTTTAACAGAGAAAGGGTGTTAAGTCTTTCTCAGTTTATCTTACCAAGGAGTTCATGGAGTGGATGTGACTTCTTAGGGGTGAAGGTGGTCTTGCTCATCTGATTCAGGTGGTGTGTACCAGGTTTACCCACTGTGAAGTGGCTGGTAGGCATCTTGGGAGCGATACTGTGAAACCACAAACCCACCTCTCCTCAGGTCTTTGCCCACCACCCTTAGCTTCCATTAATAATCCTGTCTCTAACAGTTCTTGCTATAGTGTTTGCCTAAAAGTGGTCCTCTATTTTTCTTTCCTGCTACATTTATCAAGTGGACTTCCTCTATAGTTGACCCTTCTCTTCCATTTATTTATTTACAGACTCATGGATATTAATTTTATACCATGGGTTAAAACTTGACTCTTATCATTCTTTGTTGCTCAAACCATCTGGTTTTGGCCACTGGAGGCTCCTCTGGATGATGACTATGTCGTTTTGCTGGATTCCCATCTTCTTTTGCGTACTTCTTCACATTCTGGTTCTACAACATATTCCAGGTCTTTTTGCATATTGTACATATTTCCTGCCCCAGCCCTGTAATCAACCCCTTCTTTAAGGAGCCCTAGTTTCTTTTATTAGAGAATGAAGTTTAGAAACCAAGACCTTGCACTAGATGTGCTCCCTACCACTAGGCTGTCATCGTTCCTAGTCCCCATCAGTGTATAGAGTAAGGAAATGGATGCAGAGTGCTAACCCTCACACACAAATACATATTCATTTACGAATCCACCTACCTATCCAACCTTCTATCCACCCACCCATCTATTATCCATCCATCCACCATTGGTCCATCCATCATCTATCTATCCACCCATCCAGCCAGCCATCCACATGCCCACCCATCTTCCATCCATCCGTCCATCCATCCATCCATCCATCCATCCATCCAATCGTGGGTTTACACTGATACCTCCAAGTACAACACTGGCTTCATTCAACCTTTCCCTTTCCTTGTTTCAAATTCCCAGAGATGAAGCTCAATAAGCCTTAAAGGGTAAGGAATCAGGGTACCCAGAAAGGTATACAATATATCAACCACACGAGAACTATTAATATGTTCTAATCCCCTTAAATGTGCCAAGTCTTCCAAATGCCTCTAAGAGATAAGCATCAGAATAAAAAGTAAAAATTTCTAATCACAATGGGTTTTTTATTTATTAAAAGTGTGTTTTTTTCAGTAATTAATACACAATTGATATCTAAATATGGAAATATTTTTTTCAGTCAAAAGAAGAACAAGAAGAAGCCCTAAGAGCAAGACTACAGTGTTAGAAAGGGCTGCTACAATTACACCCCCTTTTGTTCACTTAAGACTTTTCTTCTTAAAAGGGAAAAAGAGCTGAATTTTAACAGCCCAAACATTTTGGTAAATTATTGTAAAGAAGTCAGTTTATTAATACACTAATTTATTGGAACTCAAGGTTATAAAAATAAATAAATAAAACTATAGAGGAAACATTCCCAGGAAGTCATCTAACCACAGTGCCTACCCAGCAGGTAATGAACCAGCACCTTCAGCACCAGTACCAGCGCCCCCTGCTGGGACGCCTCCACATGACTCACTTCCACCTGGAAGGTCTGAGACAGGAGCAACCCTGAGACTCCTCTGAAGACAAGGCTCTCTAGGACTAGGCTGAATGCCAGCACTGGATGGAACAGCAGGGGAGCGGGCAGAGTACTCCCGTGAGACCACCTCTGCGTTTCTGCTTTATAAGCCGGGAAACAGAAACAGCTGCTATATCATAGTCTGGCTGTTATACCATAGTCTCTTGTCTTTAAAAACTCTGCCAATGAAAATTACTGCCAAAGAGCTGCCTTATTTAGAAAGAAGGAGGGAAAAGAGGAGGAAGGGAAGGAGGGAAGAAGGAAACTGTCTAGGTCTGTAATTAGGCAAGTACCTGGACCATGAAATATTCACAAAAGCTCCAGCCTGGCTCAGTCCTCTTCTCCCTTAAGGTTCTCATGTCATCCTCAAACTTGCCTAGGTTTTTGGTAAATGACATAAGAAGCAATGTCCTGAGTTTGGTCAGGAAGGCATTCCAGGATTCCTGAGTTCGAGAAGAGTCCTTCAAGGGGTCGGAGAGCACGACACACCTGCAAGACATGAAGGGACTATCTGGGAAAGACTCTCCATGCACAGCATCATCACTCGGCAATTGTCACTTTCCTGAGCATCAATTTAGTCCCTTCGTCCTCCCTCCCACTCTCCTTCCTTCCTTAAATGATAAAACACGAGGCAGGCAGTAAGAAACCAGGTTAGGAAAAGGTATCATCATAAACTGGTTTACTGCCTCATGAGCAGGAAAGGTTGCAGAAATCCCAAGAGTCTGCTGTAGAAACAACTGGAAAAGGGGAGAGGAATTTATGAGCCTCAGCCTCACACCTGTCTCCAGGTTCCCTGTAAAGTAAGGTGATCACAACCCCCACTCAGTTCCCTGCCTCCTTTTGGTTTCTTGGGATCCAAAAGATTAAATTCGATTTCCCGGCACAGGACACGAAGCCCATGACAACATGGATCAAACCTAGCTGTCCAGCTTTACTTCCTCATTCCCTGCTCAAGCTCCCTGAACTCCTTACCCTCTCTCCACTTCCTCAGCACTCTCCTCACCTTCCAGAACTGTTCCTCCCCACCCCCCACTGTGATCACCACCAGGCTGGGGACCTCATGACCAGGCACTTTCCCTCTGCAGGTCTATTTCTCCCATCAGCTCTTCAAAGGCAGGGTTAATGCACAATTAATAGAGGCTCAGAACATGGCTTAACATACAAGTCAGACACAATTTAACTAAAAAGAGACTGTACCCATGATGTAAAAATATCGACATCATAAAATTACAAGAAAGTTTCCAATGGATTTGGAAAAGGCAATGCATTCATCCAACAGGTTGGAAATGGCAACTCTCTTTAGCCTTGATAGTAATTTGGAAAGAAGTAATTTGGAAAGAAGATGAATAAATCCAAACTCAGAAATAATTTTAGAATACTGACGCTACGAGCGTCAATATTTTTCTTTAGTACACATTTTACCTGAATGACCAACAAGTAGATCTAAGTTTCCTTTTCTCTGTGCCCCAGCAGAACCTTTGGAGGGATGGCTAAATCTACAAGATTATAGGTCAGTGGACAAAAAGGTGAAACAGCATACATTCCACATGTTACACCATGTGAATAATCAGAACCAAGAAGAAAACTTAAAAACCTGTCACTGGCTTTAATTCCAGTCAATCCACCCCACTGGATACTTTCTTCCCTGAAAGACCAGAAAGGACCAGAACCAGCTCACCCCAAGGTCTCCCAAAGGACCAAAATGTATCTACTCACTGTATGAGCCACCAGGATCTATTAGTTAGTAGTTTATCCTCAAGACATTCTTAAGGATTATAATTATCAGCATTTACTCCTAACCAGACACAAATTCTCCCACATACCTAAAGAGGTGGATGGAAATGGAAACTAATACAACCAACCACTCAAATAAAATTTTTTTCAGTTACTTGGTCCTTTATCAGTCAGACACAATCTATTCACTATATTCTTAATCCCTTATTATGCCTTTCAATTTTTACTGTTTCTAGAACATATCACCTTTCTTTTTTTAAATTAAAACTATCTTGCAGAAATTCACATCAAGTCTAGATGGTTAACTCAAAAAAGGAGAGCCCAAAAGAACCCATGAGGTCAGAGATGGGGGGCCAATGTGGAGAGCAGCAATATCTTCCGGGGTGCACAGAGTGCATGGGCTGCTCACCGACATGCTTGTGGCACGAGGAGCCCAGGCTGGAATCTCAGTGAGTCACAAGGCACACACAATTAACAAGTCAATCCTTGTTTTACCAACTCTGTACTTACCAAAAGCCTGAAATATGCACAAAAACTTTTACCAAGCAATTTTCCTTTAAAAATGTATCCTGAAATAATTAAGGATGTTCACAACATTTGGGCTATAAAGATGTTCATAAAACTGATGTTTATAATAAGTAAGCAATGATCTATAAGCCCAGCAGAGGACTATATAAATAACTGATGGTGCATTAATACTGTGGAATGCTATATACTCACTAATAATAAGGGTACATTTTTTGCTTGTGAAAAATTGTTACAATATATTATGTGAAAAAAGTATAAAACATTATGCACCACAGTATGATATTACTTTAAAATACACATAAGCACACACACACATACTACGTATGCATAAAGAGAAAAGGTCTGGAAAGATACATACCTAAATACCAAAAGTTAATATTAATTTTATTTTTGCTCATTACCTTTTTCTAATAATTCTACAATGAACATGTAATATGTGCAATCAAAATTAAATACAAACATAAAGTTAAAAAAATAGTAAGCCACTTCAAAGTCAAATATTACAATATTTTCAAAGGCCAGAAAGTATACTATGTAATAAAACAATTGTACAAGCCAAGCACAGTGGCTCATGCCTGTAATCTCAGCACTTTGGCAGGCGAAGGCAAGAGGATTGCCTGAGTCCAAGGGTTTGAGACCAGCATGGACAACTTGGGGAGACCTCGTCACTACAATAAATTAAAAAATTAGCTGGGTGTGGTGGTTTACACCTGTAGCTCCAGCTACTCAAAGCCGAAGCGGAAAGATTGCCCGAGTTCAGCAGGTCAAGGCTGTGGTGGCCATGAGTGTGCCACTGCACTCCAGCCTGGGCAACAGAGTGAGACTCCTACTAACAAAAAACAAAAAATAACAATTGTACAGATTCTACTAAATTCAAATTTATGAAAATCTGATTGGGCTCAGTGGCTCAGTCTGTAATCGCAACACTCTGAGAGGCCAAGGCGAGTGGACTGTCTGAGCCCGTGGGTTTGAGACTAGCCTGGGCAACTTGGTGAGATCTTGTCTCTACAATAAATAAAAAGTCAGCCTGGCATGGAAGCATGGGCCTGTAGTTCTGGCTACTTGGAAGGCTGAGGCGGAAGGGTTGCTGGAGCCCAGCAGTTCGATGCTGGCGTAGCCATGAGTGTGTCACTGCACTCTAGCCTGGGCAATAGAGTGAGACTCCAACTCAAAAAAAAAAAAAGAAAATCTGACCAAGCTTTTTACATTAAAAAAAATAAAGCATAGATTTGTTAAAAGGTGGCTTTGCAAATTAATGAAAATCAAACTTACTGAAAATGAAATGTTAAAAATTTTGCTAAATTAATGTAGGTCATTAAAAAGCTAGTTGGTTTTAAAGGGATTCAGCAGAAAGCCATTTTGGGAAATTAGATAAAGATTACAAACAGACTTAAAAGTAATCAACAGGTACTTTAAAAAGTTATTATACAATTTGAACATTTCACAAGTTGAGAGTAATCTTTCTCATTAGTGTAATTTATTTACTTAACATAATCCCAAACAGATATGATTTCACTATATTATCATCAAAAGCCACAAAGGCCCCTCGGTTCTGGTTTCTGGGTCTGCCTCCATGTTGTACTAGTCAATGCTGGCCCATTTTCCCATGAGATTGTGTAACAGAGCTCTTCCTTCTGGGATTTGTGGCAGTCTACTCTTTTTTCAGAACACAAATGCTAGCATTTAAACTAGAGAGAGAGAGGAAGGACACTCAATTACACAGCATCTTATTCAGCTGATTCCTTTTAGCTAAGTAATTTATGAATAACACATCTTTTTTTTTGAGTTGGGTTTCACCCTGCTGGAATGCAGTGGCACATTCACGGCTACCCCAGCATCAACCCGCTGGGTTCCAGCGATCCTTCTGCCTCTGCTTTCCAAGTAACTAGAACTACAGGCACACACCACCACGCCTGGCTAATATTTTTTTGATTTACTGTAGAGAAGAGGTCTTGCCAAGTTGCCTGGGCTGGTCTGAAACCCGCGGGCTCAGGCAATCCACTCACATCGGCCTCCCAAAGGGCTGGGATTACAGGCTGAGCCACTGAGTCCAGTCGAATAACACTTCTTAAGAAAAACTTTCCCCAAGCCCAGATGGCATGAAATTTGTCTAAGGTAAGGAGCTTTTTTTCCCAGGCAGCACATACGGGATTACTACTTACAGCTCCGTGGTCTGCCAGAACAGGAACCATGAGGACAGGGACCAGGTCTTCTTGCCAGCACCCCACAGTCACTCACTGAGATGGCTGAGTAGATGCTGACTACCTAGGAGGCCAGTAAGCTGTATCAGCCACATTTTAACCAAATGAGGTAAATTAAAGATGTACTTACCTGTCACTCTGCTTATTACAAAAATCGTTTCTTATTTTGTCCACAATAGAAGTTCTGGGAAGGATGTTAGTTTTGTTTTTTTTCTTGGCATCATTTTCAACTACCACTATTAACCAGTCCACAGAGCTATGAGCTTTCAGGACATTCTGCCACTTGGTGAGGTCGTCTTTTACTGTAGCTTTATACACTTCAGTATCCTAAAAATAAATAAGTCACTGTGAAAGCAAGTTAATCAATGCCCTTTTGTTTAGATGGTAAAATGTGTCTAACAACAGAGCTCAGCGGCCACAATGTTTTAAAGCACCAGGATGGCTTCTGGACTCAGGCAAATGAGGAGCCCAGAGGCCTGCCAAGCCTGCAGGCATGCTTGGGCAGGCTCAGCACTGTACACTTGGCATGTACTACCCCAAAATACTCACACACTGAGGGAAGGAAGTGTTCCAATTTTCCAGATGATGAGACTGACAATCAGAGAGCTGACTGTCGGTAAGGAGCAAACAGTCAGTCACAAAGATACTGCCTGTTAGGCAAGTTAGGGCTTTAAAACTCAGGTCTCCTGCAGCCAAAGGTTCTGTGCCCAAGCACAACATGACCACGACCCTGTCGGGTGCCATGCTTTGATCTTGGGAGGTGAGCTGGCTGTCACTGCACAGCCGAGGGTGCCCAGGGGAAACCCCAGGCCAGCATCCCAGCGGCTTCACCACAGGCCCTCAGCTTTGAGTCCCGGAAACCACTCCAACCTTGAAGCCCACTGAGTCCATGTCAGAGGCAAGGCAGCTACATATGTGATGTCACAGAAAGGTCATCCACAGCCTCCTTGATGTTGCTCTAATTCACAAGGACTGACAGGGAGCTGTGCTGGTCCCAGAAACCTACTCCACTTCTCACCCACAGTCCCACATTGAGCCTGCAAAGAAAGTGCTCCTCCCAAACACAGGCAAATGAGTGCAGCTCTGCTCTCTTCCAGATAGAACTGAGAAAACAGACATTTGCCAGTTACTTGCAACTTTATTTATATAAATTACTCTTATACTCCAGCAGATTCTAATTTCATTTAAGAAAATCTAAAGCCAAGATACTCAATTCATTTCAAAATTACGCACTGAGAACATTTGAGAACATTAATTAGCAGCTCATATTCAAATATATACTTTCTCCTTATTTCCTGCCCTTATTTCTTTGAATTTTTTAGTCACTCCTGATAATACTTACACAAACATATGCTAACTTGATTGATCCAGGAGTAAGCTAAATCTTAAATCCTATAACCAGTCCTTCTTTTGGTTTAATTCACTAAATAGCAAGTTCCAAAAGGCAGTGTTTATCATTTTTATCCTGATTTTTAAAATTATTTATTTTAAATGATAAACTAATTTGTTTTAAATTACAAGTGAATATAATCTGAAAAGATCTTTTACTTGGAAACTGAAAGAAAAATCATCTTGCAAAAATTAACTTTCTGCAAATAAGTATCCAACTGTAACTTACAGTGCACATTTTCCATAGAATGGAAGTTTTTAGGACTTGATGTTTAGGACTCTATCTCCAAGAGCCCCTGGTACATCACACCTGGAATCAAAACCAGAGGCCAGTAGGACCAACAGTCTTCGACTCCAGCTGTTTTAAAAGCAAAGGACAGAGAACACAGCACCCGTTCCCCTAGGTCTGCACATCACAGGTAAGCCATCCGAGGAGACGGCAACAGTTTCTCTCGTCCATTACAAGGCTCCAGTGCCAGCAGGCACCTCCACCTGGACTCCTGCCTATCCCCACCCCTGGTGAAGAGTCCTGGCTCCAGGCTCTCCACACCAAGCTGAGCCACCACAGCTGGGCCACCAGAGCAGCTCTGCTTGGCTAGTCTACTAAGACTCTCCAGGAGAGACCTCACAGAGCAGAAGGCAGAACAGAGGGAGAACACAGACATTTCAAACAATTCTGAAGAAAACTGGGGGACATCACCTAGCCTGTCATTCATCCCAGTTAACAAATAACACAACATTATGAAAATGACTCCATGACTCAAGGAAATCGAGCTTTGCCAGTGAAGCACAGGTTTCCAAAGAAAACAAAGCTACGGTGGGAAAAACCCACAAGCAGAAAAGGTGAACTGAATATGGTGAGGAAGGTGCCTGGGATGGAGGCAGCAGCCAGGCAGACATCAGGACCCACGTGAGATGAGGGCATTCACGCAGGAAGGCGCCTCCCCAGGCAGCAGAGCTCAGCAGGTAAGGAGGGTATCCATGTGGTGGCAGAGGGAGGTACAGCACAAGATTTAGGACCCAGAGTGAGATGATGAGCCAAGAGGGCATTCCCAATGGGGAATGACCTCATGAGAGTGTTGTGTGTCAGGTGAGGTGAGGAGAAAGTTTATGCTGGGTGCAGAGTATCAGTTAAGTGCAGGAACAGAGCATACACCTGTTGGGCACAAAGCAGCAGTGACAGATAGAATGGTCACTGGCAGGAGTATTCCAATCAACAGTCACATGGAGGAGAGTGCATACCTGGCTCCTCCCTGTCAGAGAAGCGAGTATAAAAATGGAAAGGGAGAAAATTAGAATTAATCCTGCAGTGCTGGATTAGAATTGGATTATGTGTGTGTGCACGTATATGCATGTACATGGGCATCTACACACAGAAATAAACATAGATGTAATGTGTGCAAATACACACACCCCCCTCGCATTCTCTAGCTATGTCCAATGAGTGCTCACTAGCAAAAAGCACACCTAGCCTCCAGATCTTGGTTTCTAAATACAATCTTCCACTAAAAGAAACCAAGGCTCCTTGGAGAAATGGCTGACCCCAGTTCTGGGTGGTTCCCGGGCAGCTGAGGCATGGGTAGGACCAGAAAGCCCAGAATATTTTGTGTCTGAGAGTACTCAAAAAAGTAGTACGCTTCAGAAGGTCACATAAGCCAAATGTGGACAATCTGCATATCAATAGTATTAATTATTAATATTACTACTATGGTAGTAATAGAGTATACTCCATTAAAAACTAGGAATCATTGAGTGTATACTGATATCCATTAGTAGTGGGACTACTGCTACTAGTCAAGGTGAAGTGACAGGGACCGGATTTACACCATCCCTGGAAACAACAATAACAAAAAACCCCTCAAATATACAATTCAATGATTTTCAAAACCCGGGACATCAGGCAACAAAGGAGAGTGGTCCTCAACCCCAAGACAGGACACAAGCCAGGTGGGTCCTCCAAGTGCCCCAGTTGAGTACTATGAGGGCACAGGGAGGTGAACAGAAGTGAAGCCTGGCAGTCTTCCTGAGTTGAGGACACAGAGCACTCCACAGGACTTCATAGTACAGCATGCCATAAAGGAGAGGTACAGAGAGAACCCTGGAGACCCACAGAGGGCCCTCGAGTATTCCGCAGGGAACTGATCAGGAAGTATGTGCAGGAACTACCTAAAACTAGAACAGAATCATCAGACAGAATCAGAGGCACAATCTTAGCACTCACACAGAGCTGGGAGCAGGGCCTGTCCCCAAAGCCAGGATGGGAAACCAGAGAACTGAGGACCATCTTGCCTCCTCAGTTAGGAGTAATTAGTCCTAGAGTGGTCACTCCTCTAGATCCATAAAATTATAAGAGCTTTATAAGTAACTTAACTGAACAAAGCTCATGAAAATTTAGAAGAGAGCAAAAATACCCAGCTTCAAACAAAATAAAATTCTTAATGTCTGGCATCCATTAAAAAATGTCAGGCAGACAAAAGAAATAAGAATATATAATCAAAATAAGTAGAAAAATCAGTCAATAGAAATAGACCCAGTAATGACACAGACAGCAGAATTAGTAGACAAAATAAATAAAACAGTCATAGTAGCTACTGCAACACATTTCATATGTTGAAAAATGTAAAAGGTCGCAGATAGCGTTAGTTCCTTAAAAAAAGAGGACTGAAGTCAAGCAGACACATGGAAGATATTTAATTAAGAAGGTAAAGACCCACATGGAACTTCTAGAGATGGAAATGACAATGTCTTAAATGAAGAATATACCAGGTGGAATTAGAGCTAATTAGATGTTGTAGAAGAAAAGATGTTAACATGAAGACACAGTAGCAGAAACTATCCAAATGAAACACAGAGAAAAAAAAAAAAACCAATAAAATATACATATTTGGAGTCCTTAAAAGAGAAGAGAAACAAAAAATATTTGAAGAAATAATGACAAAAATTTTTCCAAATTATATCAAAATTATAAACCCCCAAAGCCCAAAAACCTCAAGTACAAGAAATATGAGGAAATCTACACCAAAGCATATCATGATCAAATTGTTAAAATTAAGTAATAAAGAAAAAAATCTTAAAATGCTTAAGAAAAAAAGACACTTTATGTAGAAAATAACAAAAGCAAAATTGAAAGATTTCTCATGGAAAACAATGGAAACCAAAAGACAGTAGAGCAACATCTTTAAAGTTCTAAAAGGAAAAAAAAAAAACTGTCAAACTAGTATTCCCTATCCAGTGAAAATATTGTTCAAAGAAGAAGGCAAAACAGACTTTCTCATACATTCAGAAGCTGAAAGAACTCATCACCAACATACCCATGCTACAAAAAAAGGCTTTAAAAAAATCCCTTGGAAGGAAATTCACACAAAATGAAAACCTAGATCTACACAAAGGAATGGAGAACTGTAAGAGCAAACAAGTTTTCTTATTTGTAATCTCTTTAAAATATAATTGACTCAGATAAAAACAGTAACAGTGTAGTATGGAGTTTTAAAATACACAGAAAACATACAACAATAACCCTAAAGACTGGGAGGGAGAAAATGGAAATACAATTACACAGTTCTTATACTATGCATCAAGTAATATAACAACACTTATAGACATACATTGTGAAACTGAAAGCAACTACTGAAAGAACACAACAAAGAATTTTACTTTTAAATTTAAAACCCTAAATATTATCAACATACTCAAGAAACTTTTTAAAAAATAGATAAACAACACTTTTAAAAAAATAAAATAAAAACAGGCTTCCTATAAGAATGTCAATTTTAAGGAAAAAAACTTTCAAAATAGCCACAAAAACTGAACTTAAAAATAAAAATGAGCCAGGTACAGTGGCTCCAGCCTATAATACCAGCACTTTGGGAGGTGGAGTCAGAGGCGAGAGGGTTGCCTGAGCCTAGAAGTTCAAGACCAGACTGGGCAACCTGGCAAGACCCTGTCTACAATAAATAAAAAAAAATTAGCTGGGTGTGGTGGCACAGGCCTGTAATTCTAGCTACTTAGAAGGTGAGGCAGAAGCATTGCCTGAGCCCAGAAGGCCATGATGGCCGTGAATGTGCCATTGCACTCTAGCTTGAGAGACAGGGTGAGACTCCAACCCAAAAATAATAATTAAAATAAAATAAATAAAAACGCAAGACTTTTATTAAAAATATTACAACATTACTGAAGGACATATGAAAGGCACAAAGAATGGAAGAACACAGTATGTTCCTAAATTTGAGAAGTTTCATGATTAAAATTCTTCTCAAATGAATCAATAATTTAATTCAAGGAAATCTCAATCAAAATGCCTCCAGTCTTCTCTTTTTCAACTGATGTTCCAGTTATCTACTGCTATGTGACAAACTCCTCCAAGCTCCATTGATTTAGAAGTTTCTGTTGCTTACAGATCTACAACCTAAGAAGACTTGGTAGGGACAGGGATCTCTGCTCCACCTGGTGTAAACAGCAGTGCTTTAAGGCTAAGAGCTAGAACACACACAGCAGATCTCAGCTGGGACTGGGGCAGAACACCTCCAGGTGGAAAATGGGGTTGCTTGGTTTCCTCACAGCATGGTGGTTGGGTTCTAAGAACAAGCATCCCAAGAGAACCAGCAGAGGACATGTTCCTCTTATGACTTGGTCTCGAACACCATAGTGTCACTTCTGCCACAGTTAGAGGCCCACCCAGGTCAACTGGAGTAAACATACAGATCCGGCTTTTCAACAGAGGAAAGTCACTGTCACATAGAAAGAAGCACAAGGGATATGTTGGTATAGCCATCTTCAGAAAACAGTGTGCACACTTGACATATGGAAGAGAAAATATGTACTAGCCAAGAGGTTTATTTTAAAAGAAAGATATTAATATATATTATAAAAATGTAATAATTGAAAGTCTGATTCTGGCACAGAATGAACAATAATCAACAGAACTAAAGTGTTCAGAATATTATGCAATCAAGATGTTTGTCTAAAATAAAGGTGTCTTTTCAGAGAAAAGACAGATCATAATAAAATGATGTTAGGCCAATTTGCTTCCCATTTACACAGTAAAATTAGACCCTCAACCTTCACAGCTTCTGCCTACATAAAAATAAATTAAAGCCATACAGGTTCAAACATAAGATACAAATTATAAAATAATTAAAATAAAACAGAGGAGAAAAATCATTTTTATTCAGAAAGACAAGGCCTTCTTAAGCAAGATATACTACCCAGAAACTATTTTTTAAATGACATATCTCACTCCATAAAAATGTTAATGGTTATAAAATATCTACATACTAAATAATACATGAACCACCTATACAAAACAGAAACTACAGAAGATGCAACAGAAATATATGATCATATATACTTACCTTAAGCCTACAGCCAGTATCTTACTTAATGAGGAAACCCTACAGGTATTCCCACTAAGATCAGGAACAAGGCAAAGACACCAACTCCCCTCGTACTTAACAATGTCTTAGACCAGAGAAAACAGTTCAGGACATAGTTAAAATTACCTCTATTTGCAAATGACTTAATAGAATACCTGGAAAACCCTAGACTTTGGGGACCTAGAGGATCAATGATAAACTAACTCAAATAATAAAATAATTCAACAAGGCTAACATGAAAATAAATCAATAGCTTCATATACCCAAAATATAACTAACCAGAAGATACAATGGGAGGGAAAGCCCTATTTACAATAGCAACAAAAATATCTAATTGGTGTAATCACAATAAAAATACCCAAATTAAACATGCCAGAGTAACTAAAACAACACTGAAAAATATGAAGCTGAGGGAACATTAATACACACTATTAATATATACTGTCAGCCTAGGAAAAGTATTAACTGAGTTTTTCTTAGTAAGGTCTGTCTGAAGTTGTGGCATGTTTGTAACAATTTTGAAACTACCTTATGCATTAGCATGAGAAAATAAGTAAATGTGCTGATGTTGTTGAGAGTAGACACAAACATGGAATTGAGAAGGCAAGGAAGGGCCTGCAGGGTTGATACTGGAGGCATCAGTGCCAGTTCATGGTTTCTAAGGCACATCCTTTCTCACTGGCCAAATCTGGACCTACTTGAGCATCAGAATGTGACTGACTGTAACCACTGACTAAACAGAAATCCATCTGGGCTCTTCCTCAAAGTAGAGGACAAGCTGACAAAGGCAGGAGGGTCAGTAACCTAAAAAAAAAAAAAACTGGTTCAGGAAAGTGTCAGGAGCGGATGTGACATAAGGAGCAGATGAGCACTGCCACTGTAGCAGGCCTTGGGTAAAGGCACCAAGCGAAGGCAAGATCTTGCTTAATGGCCCCAAGTGAAGGCAAGGTCTCGCTTAATGGCCCCAAGCTGGTAAAAAAGGTCTCGCTTGGAAGCTCTACATCCTAGCCAAAGGCAGGCTGTGAGGGATGCAGCCTACTACAAGAAACAATGTCTCAGATGCCCACACATCCGGGCACACATAGTACAGATAAAATCTTAACTACAACAAAATAACTACAAAGCAGCTCACCTTTTAGGTAACAACAAAATTCCGTTAAAGCTCCCTCACAGACCTTAAATTCCTTTCAACTTCCCTTGTACTTGATTATAAAATAAACGTGCTGAGCTAGTTTGGGGCCACTTCTCCATCAGAGGAAAGTGTCCTGCCTAACCCCAACTTTTCTCTATGTCTTTGTGTCTGTGTCTTTCTTAATCTCTCGCCACTCTCTCTTGGAACCTTCAAAGCAGCTGCAACAGGCCACGACAGGAAAGAATCAGCATTGGATGCTAACCTAAGTGGAAAAGCTGAATGCGGAGCAGGATACCTATATGGTCTCAGAGGGCTCTCCAGAGATGGCTCCTTAATCTCAAAGGGAAAACAGTTACCATACCAGGGAGAAACCAGACAACTCCTTGACCGAGTGATCAAAACTAACGTTACCATTGAGGGGTTACAGAAAGCAGAGTTCACACAGCAGGCCTAGGGCAGCCATCTTTCTTAAGCCTGCTTGTAAGGCTGGCCTTTGGCTACATCTGAGAATTTGGATTCTGGGGCGTTCCCTTCACTCTGTGGTAAGATCTCACTAGGCCTACACTGTTAGTACACAAAATATGGTCTACGCTAAACACCGGTTCTACTTTTGGGAATGTGGAATGTTGGTACATGTCTGGCAGCGGGGGCCTATGTGACCAGTCTCAACAAAACCTCAAGCAATGGGTCACTAGTAAGCTTCCCTTCTCACATGTGTTAGCATACTCACTGCTGGGGGAATAAAGCTCATCCTACATGACTGTCCTGAGAAAGGACATAGCAAATTTGGCAAAGAGAAAGGATACATGGGATAAAGTCAGGAAAACCAGCCACAGGCTTCCAGAGACCTTGTCATTAAAATCACAGAAAAGTACCTCTGCATCCTTAGATTGAGGCTACAATGTCATGAGTGTATAATGATGTGTGTACTTCATGTATTGTTAAATGCTTGCTTTACTAGAGTCAAAATACACAGGAAGAAATGACTCAGAATTTTCAATCAGTTCATTACAGAAGAATTCGGTCAAGAATGAAAAGGTTCTTTCTGAGTTCATGAATACACAGTTTGGAAACAAAAGTGAAGGCTGCAACAGCGCAGCACTAACATCCACTCATTCCACAGAGGGTGGCAGAATGCTTCTTGGGTAGACATGGTGTCCATAAGGAAATGTGGTCCCCAGCCTAAGAAGGGTCACAGCCAAGCAGAAGAGACATCATGGGTTATCAAGTACAATAAGGGCCACGATGGGGCGCACAGTTGTCATGCAAACAACATGGAAAGTCAAAACTAAATACAGTCAAATTGAGTGAACACAGTGGCCACCAGGGCACAGTCAGATGGTTCACAACCCTCCAAACACAGGAACATGAGTATACTCAGCGACCATGAGAGTGGTACACAGAGCAGAGCAGAAACACACAACGACAAACCATACCCTGGCCAAGGAATAAAGAGAAGATCCAAACAAGGAGTATACTAAAAAGTAAACTGGCAAACTTACAACCATCTTACCAAACCCAGCACCATGATTGCTTAGTCCTATCCCAGTGTACTTCCCTTCCTGAGTGAATACTTACACAGCACTCTGTCCAGTACATGTGGAGGAAGGGGAAGGTCAGCAGAGCTCTGTTTCCTTCTTTGGGCAGCAGCTCCTCTTTGAATTGAACAAAGTTAGATTCTAGATGAATCATCTTGGGAGCCCGGCCATAGGACCTATAAACAATGTTTTAAAAGTCACTGAGAAGACAACCAAACAATGTTCATCAGAAAAGGGGAAATTTAAAGTACTTTAATTATACCTATGAGTTCAGAAGTATTTAGAAGATGAACCCTGAATCATAACTTTAATATTCTATCCAAAAAGAGTTAGTGAACTCTTAAACACACTCACATTTACATGTCACAGCTCCCCATCCATAAAATCTTCCATTTTTCTCAAGGATACAGCACGGTAATACATTCATCTAAGTGTTCAGTTTAACCAGGGCCACTGCAGAATTCTGCGAACAATGGGTTTTACTTACAGTGTAACTCAGCCTATAATTATGTTACTAGAGAAGAGGAAGAGCATCCCAAATAGCCAAAGTGTAGTTTTAAGTTATGAAGGCTTTAACGTATGCTAGTACTTTTGGAACAACTTGTTTTATCTAAGAAACAAAACTATTTGGTGAAAGAGAACAGATTTTTGTTTGCAGAGCACAAATAAAACAGTGGTACAAATCTGTATTTTATTCTCCACCCAAGAAGACTGACCCCATGGAGAACTCCCACAAACTCCACACATCTCATCTAAGGCTACCAGAGGTTACAGATGCCACCTTACTGCACTTCTAAAAATGAATGATGCTATGTAGATCTTGGTACCATACCTTTATTTCCCACCAATAATCAGAATTACATGAGCATAAATAATAAAAGGAAATCCTGTATGCGCACCATGGTTAAAATCAGATCACCTGTACTGATAAGACAATCCAAACATTTTCCAAAAATAATATCTGATCTTACCAGAAATAAGTTCTCCAAGAAGATGATTCCTAGCCAATGATTTCCTCTGAATAAACCATCTGATGACCCATTACACACACACCATGAGCATCTAGGATGGCTGATGTGGCCTCTCTTCTAATGTTTAAATAACATCTTTCTGTAAACCTCCTCATCCTTAAGAAAAGTACACAGGAGCTCAGAGTAGAGGGAGGCTCTTGGGACACAGCAGATACAGTCCATCTTCTGCTTTAAGGTACAGTCTAAGTGAGCTCACATCCCCTTTGCAAAATGCCTGTGCTTTTAAGACATTCTAGCTAACCTCAAAAAAACACAAGTCAGAGCTCCTATAAAAGTGATTCTTTAACTCAAAAGAATTATCTTTTTTTTTTCTGGTTCAAATTTTTTTTAACTTTTAAATTTTTTATTTTAAAGATGTGGGGTACAATTCTGAGTTAGGTATACAAATGTTCATTATGCAGGTACTCTTGTTGATGAGGTGGTGTGCCCTCCTTCCCCCGGCAGTTTCACTCAACTGCCAATCCCACCCTGCCTCCCCTGGCAGTTTCCCACTACTGCCAATCCCTTTTTTTCTTTTTTTTTTTTTTTTGAGTTGGAGTCTCACTCCATCGCCCAGGCTAGAGGGCAGTGGCACGCTCACGGCCACCCCAGCGTCGACTTACTGGGCTCCAGAGATCCTTCCGCCTCAGTCTTCAAGTAGCCGGAACTACAGGCGAGCGCTACCACGCCTGGCCAACTTTTTGATTTATTGTAGAGATGAGGTCTCACCAAGTTGTCTGGGCTGATCTCGAACCCGTGGGCTCAGGCAATCCACTCTCCTTGGTCTCCCAAAGTGCTGAGATTATAGGCTGAGCTATCGAGCCCAGCTGCCAATCCCTTTCTCATAGTATTATGATAAATGTTCAAGGTCTGCTTATGAGTGAGAACATATGATACTCTGTTCTTTGTTTCTGTGATAGATCACTGAATATGATAGACTCTAAATCCATCCAAGTTGCTGTTTGTCCTTCTTTATGGCTGCATAATATTCCATTGTGTATATGTACCACATTTTTTTTATCGAGGCCAATTTCAATGGGCAGCATGCTTGGTTCCATGTTTTTTGCTATTGTGAATAGAGCCACAACAAACATGTGTGCAGGTATCTTTTTTGTAGAATGATTTGAGTTCCTCTGGGTATATTCCCAATAGGGGAATTGCTGGGACATATGGAAGGTGAACTTCTAGTTCTTTCAGAAATCATCACACTGTCTTTCAAAGAGGTTGCACTAATTTGCATCCCTACTAGCAGTATAGAAGCATTCCTTTTCCTCTGCATCCTCGCCAGCATCTGTTGTTGTTTATTAATGATGGACATTCTTACTGGGGTTAGGTGGTATCTCAATGTGGCTTTGATTTTCATTTCTCTGATGATTAGTGAGACTGAGCACTTTTTCATGTGTCTGTTGGCTGCCCACATTTCTTCTTTTGCGAAGTGTCTATTTATGTCTTTTGCCCACTTTTTAATGGGGCTGTTTATTTTTTTAAAGAGAATTGTCTTGTTTCTACCATCCAATATCTTGTTAAGAAAATCATACTATTCCATGAAGAATAAAGCCCACGTACTATGTGAAGCCCCTCCATTTCTTTACAACAGACTTTAGAACTTAGGCTTTTTTTTTGAAAGCAGGATTTATTGAGAGGAAAGAAAAGCTCCTACAGTGGGAGGGGACCCAAAGGGGTTGCCCAGGAACTTAGGCTTTTAACTTGTGCTACTTCACCTGCTCATATAAACCTCTAAAAACTGAAGAGAGGGATACAGTCACAAGCTACAGACACCATACCTTCTCCATTCCATCGGTTCTCTTGGAAGCTGCTGGGAAAGTGTTGGATAAACAGAGGTAAATAAATTCTGATCTCCAGCACCTACAAAGAGAATAAAGAGAAATTCAGTTATTGCATTTTTAGGTGAATACAGGAAAAATGGGCTCTAAAGTTTATTAAGTTAGTATTTTTAGATAATTTTATATTTAGTAAAATGACATCACAAGATTGTTTTGTACCTTTAAATTACTAGTCTCAACAAACCCAGCACTTGACATGTGTTTGAACTTAACCCTCACAACATCTCCAAGAGGTGGGTATAGTTTTCCTCACAAGGAGAATGAGGATCAGAAAAGGTGAAGAACTTGCCCAAGGACACAAAGCTAAGGAGTGGTAGAGCCAGAAATTCCCACCAGCTTTGCTGTGCTCTAAGCCACTGATGTCTTCAACTTCAAGAGAATAGGCAAAAAACTCCATGCAGAAAAGAAAACCCAGAGACATGAATATAAACTTCTATACCAAAATAAACTTGGATGTTCAATCCCAGCAGAAGCTAAAGTGTACAGGCCACTTCTCATTTGCAATTATGACAGAAGGCACCTGCCAGGCACTCTCTCATCTAGTCCTCTCTAGGGGACTCCTAGAGGAAAAGCACACACGGCCCACATTCACACACAAGGAAAGCAAGGTCTAAAGGGTCCACATGCTTGGAGCACAGAGCTGGCTGGTGGCAGACACTCATTATGCATCCAGTTGTGTCTGAATTTACATTGCAGCTCTTTCATCCTAGCTTTAACAGAAATGAAAAAACCTTTTAATTCTCATGAAATGATAGTATAACTGTATAATACTTAAGCTAAAAAACCCTTTAATACACATGACTAAAATTCTTATACCCAGAGCACCCTCTTTAAGCAAATCCATTCTACAAATTGCTTTTGTATCGATCATTAAATCGTTAGGAATTGATGTCGGCCATTAACATATTTGATTATTTTGCTACCATGAGCCTAAAAACAAAAAGCCTCTCAAAATTCACATAACAATATCAAGTCACTATGGACAACAATGGCATTTCTGGGCAGATGGTAAGGTGGGTGGGCACTGGGAAGCTGACTGCACAGATCCCTACCTCAGCTCCACCACTGACTACTGACCGCCCTTGGGAAGACTATTTTACTTGTCCTGTGCCTCGGGGACCACATGAAAAGTGGGAAAACAAGAATATCTCCCTAATAGTACAGTGGTAAGGATGAAAGGAGTCAATACACAGAAATCACCCCAAACAAGTCCTGACACATAATAGTTAAAAAGAGCTATTATTACTACATTTGTTAAGATGAAAACACTTTTATGTTTTAACTTATCACTTTTCATCTTGCTCATTTATTTGGTAGTCATCTTAGAAATCAATAAAATGAGAAAAACTTTCATTTAGCTTCAGTTTTCTTATCTTTGTTTGCCAATTTCTGTTGCCTCATTAAAAAAGGTTCCAAGATTAATATATAAAAATCATTACTCTTTGCTAAGCAGAAAGTAAGCCAACTAAATGGAAGTTTTCTCCTCTTTCACTTGGTTTTTTATATAAAGTTGTGCACGTGTGTTCATGCATGCATACACACACACACACACACTCAGTCCTTGTAATAAAGTATCACTTAAATGCACAAGTAACATCTGTACAGAGTAAAACAAGAACTGCCTCCAAAACCCTGTCCAAACTTGTTGCCCTCAGGAGCCCTGCTGTACCATAAGGTTTATCCAAATGGACACTATAAAATAACCATTTCTCTCACATTCCATCAGACTAGATCCTTAGCCTGTGTTCATCTAAAAGATTATAGGTTCATCAGCACATCAGCCAAGGGCAAAGATGTACCTGGCATAACTAGGGATTTAACCAATGAGCATTTGACCTCACTACCTGTTATGAGCTGAACTGTATCCCTCCAACATACATATGTTAGAGCCCGAACTCCCAGTACCTCAGGATCAACTAGATACAATTGTACTTGAAGATTAGGTCTTCAAGGTTGATAAGGTAATTAGATTAAAATGAAGTCTTTAGGGTGGACCCTCAACCAATCTGAGTGGTGTCCTTATAAGAAAATTTGGACACAGATATAAGGGATGCAGAAAGACCATCCAAGGACACAGAGAAAGGACAAGCCAAGGAGAGACCTCAGAAGTCAAACCTGCCATATTCTGATCTTGGACTTTTAGTCTCCAGGACTGTGAGATGATAAATCTCTGTTAAACCACCCAGTCTGTGGCATTTTTATTTTGGCAGCCCTACTAAACTAAGACAGTACCCTAATTCAGATTTGAAGGCCAAACTCTTTTAACTCTGCATTGACTGAATAAGAATGTAAAGAAAAACCACCAGTTTCCCCAGAACACGTAACTACTAATATTATTAATTAGTATCCTCAAGTCTTTATATCAAGTATTATAAAAACTAGAGATGCCTTTAAAAATGGGGTATAGAGAACCAGCATATGAAAGATGGGGAAGGGATTAAGTGTAAAAGCCCAAATGAATTCCGTCTCTGCTCATGTGAGAGGAATTAAATTAACAACATATATTTGTAGTTTCCTGAAATAACCCAACCATTAAGTAGACAAGTCACTAGAGCTTTGAGGTTTGAACTCTAAGACAGAGCAACTTCCGGGCTGACTTTTCATTAACCCCATGAGCAAGAGGCTTGAACAAAACCAATAAAGTATTCAGCTGTTCATAAAATAGCTCCTAAGAGCAAAAATGAGGCTTAGGATTGATGTGCCCATGTTCAGAGAACCCTATTCAAAAAACTGGTATGTTATTTTTCTGACTCAAGAGGCTATTCATTAAAAGAGTCAATTCAGCCGGGCTCGGTGGCTCAGCCTGTAATCCCGCGCCTTGGGAGGCTGAGGTGAGTGGAATGCCTGAGCCCGCGGGTTCGAGACCCGCCTGGGCAGATGAAACCTCATCTCTACAATAAATCAAAAAAATTAGCCAGGCGTGGTAGCACGCGCCTGTAATTCCAGCTACTCGGAAGGCTGAGGCGGAAGGATCGCCGGAGCCCAGCAGGTCGAGGCTGCAGTGGCCGGGAGCGGCCACTGCACTCCAGTCTGGGCGATCGAGTGGGACTCCAACTCAAAAAAAAAAAAGAGTCAATTCAGACCATTTATTTCAACAACTAAGATTATGGTTTTTTGGTGAGAATAGAGACTTAGCAAAATAATTTATAAGAGTAATTCAGAACACAATTTCATCAGCATAAGCGTCTCTATGTGTGTCTCTACACCCACCATCATGTTACGAGATGTCTCAAATGGGGAAGGTATCAATCATTAAGGAATCCCCCATGGCCCCAGCCCATGGGTGCATGGCATCACCATGGCTGAAGAGCAGGCACACAAGCCCCCAAATGGAAAGAGACCTGTAGCGGAAAGGGATGTGGGGACCCCTTACAGAGTGTTGTCTGGACTCACTGGATGAGCCCCCAGTCTGAGAAAAGCTCAGCTCAGAGAATTCCTGAGAAGGGGAGGCAGAATCCTAGGGTTTGGTTATATGAACCAGTCAGTTTATTATTTATGCTCATTATAATTGAATTTTCTGTTACATGCAAACAGATGATCAACACAGGCCTTTCACTATATCCTGAATTGTTACTGCATTCCCTGAGATTTTTACAAGCACATATTCATGCATTAATAATGTAATTTAAAACATTTTATGTTCAAAGCAGATAAGAACTTATTTAAACATGGGTGAAATAGATTTCAAAAAGATGATTTCAGTGATTTAGTGTAACAGGTGACATTTCAACCAACTCGTTGTCTTAGTCTGTTTGGACTGCCATAGTAAAATACTGCAGGCTAGCGTAACTTGTAAAGAGCAGGAATTTATTTCTTAGTTCTGGAGGTTGTAAACGTGAGATCAAGGCATCAGCAGACAGTGCCTTGTTCTTGCAGTGCCTCACACAGTGGAAGAGGCGAGAGCTCTCAGAAGCCCTCTTTTACGAAGGCACTAATCCCTTTCAGGGGGACTCCACCTACATGACCCAATCATCTCCCAAAGGTCCCACCTCCTTAATACCATCGCATTGGGGTGAGAACAGAGAGAAAAGCCACAAGCTAACAGAAGTCAAGAGAAGTGCCATCTGTTTACTATCCCTATAGAGATAGCACTGTGGGCCTGGCATGCCCTAAGCACTTTGCACATAGTCACCCTGAACCCTTCCCTACAGAAACTGAAACTCCCCTAAATGGCCCCAGGTCAATGAACACCAAAGCTGGGATTCAAACTCAGGCAGCCTGGCTCTGGACTCCATACTTTGTTGCTGCTCTGCGCTGCCTTTCTCTTACTACTTACTCTTTTTCTTTCTGAGTTGAAGTCCCCCTCTGTTGCCCAGGCTGGAGTGCAGTGGCACGCTCACAGCTACCGCAGTCTCTGCCTGCTGAACTCAGGCGATCCTTCCACCTCAGTCTTCCAAGTAGCTGGAAGTACTGGCATGCGCCACCATGCCAGCTAATTTTTTTGATTTATTGTAGATTCGAAGTCTCACCAAGTTGCCCAGGCTGGTCTCAAACCCCTGGACACAGGCAATCCTCTTACCTCAGTCTCCCAAAATGCTGGGATTATAGGCTTGAGTCACTGCACCCGGCCACTATTTAATCTGCAGCAGTTGCATTGACACTGGTTGCCTGAAAATACAGGTTCCAGAAGACCTTCTGCAGACAGAGTGAACATTTCTGTTATCTGCTTTTTACTGTACATAAAACCTGCAAAGCTGTGAAGGTCTTACTTATCACAGAAGTATAAAATGATCAGGAAATTATAACCATGAGAGAGTGGCAAAGAAAAACAAAATGTTCGGCCAGTTTGTAGCTGGTACACAGCTTTTCTAAATACGTGACATCATATATTTTCAAGATCAGTATTTTTACTTGGAGATTTATGTTGGGTAAAAAATCTTACATAAAGATTCTAAATATTTGTTGGTACTGTGATACAATTTTTCTTCAAATTCTTTACTATAATCTTAGTAAAGGGAAATAGCAACCTTTCTAATAAAATACATCTTTCACTTTATCTTAAATTGTTGAAGACATCTGGAGTATTCTAGCCTGTTAACAAGACAGTTGTCTTCATATATTTAATGGGCTGTGTCGTTTTAAAAGGGCTAGATTTAATCCACAGGGCTTCATAGGCTCCAGAGTCCCAGTGGGTGGAAAAGACAGAGGAATGGATCTTAGCTCAATGTTAAGAAGTGCTCTGATCTAAGAGAGAAAACCTCACGTGGGGAGTGAAGAACAGCAAGTGTCCCACATGTGGAGGCTCTCTGCGAGGGCCTGGATGAGTTCCCAGTAGTTGGGACTCTAGGGAGACTTTAAAAAGCAGCAGAGTGCTTGGATTAAAACTAAAGATGACCACATTTGAAGGCCCCTCCAACAAGATTCTATTTCTGAACAAAAAGTCAAAGGAAATACATAATTTATCCAGTAAAAGTTTTTAATGGAAAACTTTGCAGAAATAATTGTTCTTTAAGCATGTTGTTAACAAGAGAAAGATGTAATCCACTATTAGACAGTTCATTCATGTTTGAAAAACAATGTGTTATAGAGAACACTGTCTTCAAGCCTAAGAATGTGCATATTTGCCCATAGACCATACATTAATTTCTCCTCAATAGCTTTTGGTAAACCAGACTTTCAAATGAGTGATAAAAACACCCAAAGTCACAAACTGGTACATCACCTCAGCCTGTTCAATAATACATAAAGATTTGCTATAATTCACATATAATGTCAGGGCAGTAATGAAAATTAATGCTTCAAATTGGGAGCTGTTTCATGGAAAACTATCATCAAATGCATAATCATGGAGTATGGAAACTCTCCCAGTGGTTCTCTCAAAGTAACTGTACACAGAAGGCTTTCACACTGGGGTAAGGTCAGGGAGTCAAGGCCAATGAGAAATCACAAAAAAGGATCCAGACATTATTCAATTCTGTAAGCAGAAAGCAAAGTTTAGTCTATCTCCAAAAGTGACCAGTCAACTGACTCCCAATTCTAGCATAAACACTGTCCTCCTTTTATTGAAAGGTATATATTTCAGAAATAAAGCAAGTGAACCGTCCCATGGTTCTGCATCTCTGAGTTGAAGGCCAAGTTTAAATAAGTCATTCCTACAGTCAACATGATGGGGATCACTTTCACATGGCTGTGAACTGTCACTGATCTCCTGTGTCAGGTCTGCCAAAATGACCATGATTTTAAATCATAGCTCTGTATGCCCTACAATGTCATCACTGGCTTTAACCTTGTGTCCATTCCACCTAGCTTTCCTGACTATGCCTCCATCTTTCTTCTTCCAAAATTCTCATCTATAAAACAAACACACACACACACACACACACACACACACACACACACACACACACACACCCACTCTCTCCCTCTTCTTTTCTCTCTTCCAGCACCTAGACTATATAATAGTTAACAATTACTACTCCTAGTAGATGTCATTAAGAAAAAAATAGTACATTAGTGTTCATCAAATTTTATACCATGAAAGTTTGCAGAAAAGGAACTACAACTGACACATCAAGACTAGTCATAAGACAGAAAGTCCCAAACTCTTTTACTATTTAACCTAAAAGGACAATGGAACACACAGGACAAGGATGTGAATATTCTCTAGCCCTCAGAGACCCCACCTAAAATTGGAGAGTTTAAAGAGAAAAAGATCTAAATATAATAATACTGAAGAACTGGCCATTATTAATAGCTTACATATTTTTGAAATAAAGAAAACATAGGAGTATTACAGCAGTTTGAATCACAGTACTGTATTTAAAAGTTAAAAAGAGACCCTGCCTGCCAAGTGCACACCCCTATCTTGGGGTTTTGGACAAAAAGGTTCCCAAACTGCTGTTTCCCCAGATTTCCCCTTCACCTCCTTAAAGCCTTTGTTCAAGGATCACCTATTCAAGGAGACTAACTGCAGTTTCCAAATGGTACAACCACTAAGGAGGGGAATTTGGCAACATCTAGCAAAATGACATAAGTATGTACCACTGTCCCAGCAATCCTTCTTGTGGGACTCTATCCCCAAGAGGTCCCCCAGCAAGGCTGAACACAGACTATTTAATACCAATCTATTGGAAACAGAAAAATATTAAACAACTCAGATTCCACCAATGAGACACTAGCAGAATAAACCAAGGACCATACAACAGAGTACTACATGACTGTAAAAAAGAGAGTTCAACGTACTGCCAGTATGGAGTACACTAAGGGAAAAAAGCAAGGTGGGAAAAATGTATGTAGCTGACAATCTTCTAACTAAGAAACGAAAATGCATATGTGTTTGTATTTGTTTACATTTTTTATAAGGAAGGACAAACCATAAAAAATTGTGATGGAATACTTAGGTAAAGGAGGGCCTAGGGTAGAGAGGACAGACTACATGCTAAATTTCTTTAAATATAACTCATTTTATAGATTTGATTTTGAAAGTAAATACTTTAATTACAAAACAGAATCAGATTTTTTTAAAGCTTTCCCTAAAAATATCAGGAAATGAGTTTAAATGTATACATACACGTCTGGTAGTATGACCTCAGAGAAAAGAACTATGACAAGTGACTTTAGTTTGACTATTCACTCCTATTGGAACATATCAAATGCCACAAAGAACTGCAAGAAGAGGAAGGGGGGGAGGAAAGGGGGAAGGAGGAGGAGGAGGAGAAGGAGGAAGAAGAAGAAGACAGATCTCAGGCATCCCCACCGAGACACCTTCATTTGGAAACTGGGGTAGGACCCAGTCACCAGTATTTTAAACCCTCCAGGTGACTCTAATGCAGCACAAGTTTGAGAACCTCAACTCTATCCTCCCTAAGTACTAATGAGAAGTGGAAACAAGAAAATATGGAATATGAAGCAGTTAATTAAAACCCTACATCCTGAATTTTAATAGAAAGATCAGTGTACACTTCTGATGTATTTTATCCTTAGAATAAAAAATTTTTTTAAAATACCCAAAAGAGCCGGGCTCGGTGGCTCAGCCTGTAATCCCACGCCTTTGGGAGGCTGAGGTTAGTGGATTGCCTGAGCCCGCGGGTTCGAGACCCGCCTGGACAAGCGAGACCTCATCTCTACAATAAATCAAAAAATTAGCCGGGCGTG